>JAYRBW010122668.1:0-16861 GCA_036023295.1 Invenusta paracnida
TCATGTTGATTAGAAACATGTCGAATTTTTATTAAAATATTATGTACCAATATGTCTTGGCTTTTCTCTTTCTCATTAAAAAATGGAAATGTAATTGGTTGATCTAATTAAGTAATATGTATATACATATATCACTGTAGCATTTATTTGAAAAGTACGTATACATTTATTGGATACTGTTGTTCTAAGGTTACCTAAAAATACATTGTTTTGCACGAAGACAAATATTCACAAAGGCAAGCACAATATATCATTTAATAAAAAAAATTACACATCGGTTTTTTGTATAAATAGATTGTATAGCAATCAAACTTATTGCATTTAGGCAAAAAAAACGAATATCGTTTTAAGATTTTTGTGCAGCAAAACTCTCAGATATATGTATTTTATACAATTTTGCAAGCGCATATCTACCTTTTGAATAACGAGATTTAAAGTTAGTTTTATAAACATATGTATTTTTTTATAAAAGTATATTTTATTAAAAATGACAAAAGTAATATATAACATGATATTAGTGACTTCAGCCGCTATTTATATGTATATGCGATAATTATACGATTTAATTTTCTTATATAAGTAGATATTTCTAAAAGAATTTAAAATACATTTTTAATTGATTAAACGTAAACACTGCAAAATTTGTAATTTGCATAATTTTAATGGATAAAGTAATTTATACTAGTGTTTAATATTTTACTAATTATGTGCTCCTAAATTCTCTGTCGATTTCATTTTATTTTCAATTAATTTATTAAATAAAATAAACTAGTGTCTACTTTATATTTGTTATTAAGCATTGTTTATGAAGTTATTAAACATTTTAAAGAAATCTGATTGTAAGCTGTTTTAAACTTTCAGAGGAAATATATTTTTAAATTATGAAATAAAAAGTACCGTCCTTTTTCCATCTGTCTGATACGCACGTATGTATATACTTTAAATTATTGTAAAAATCAAATTGAAATTAGTTGAAATGGTAATTAAACTCTCTGAGTAAAGGTCAATACATTTTGTTAAAACGCAGTTTTAAAATAGCCAAATAAGGCAGTTATAGGGTAATCATGTCCTCAATGTTTCTTAGTTACGATGGCATTGTCCAATCAAAACTTGATTTTTATAAACAATATATTCATTTTAAATTGAATTAATATATTCAAATTTAGTCAGTTGGCAATTTTTCATGTAAATGTTTATCTGTTTATTAATATTGGTACTATCATTAGGAATTCCAATATTTTAATATTTCAATAAAATAAAATGAAATAAGAAATAGACAAAAAACCTGATACATTCATATAAAAAAAAAATTGTATCTTCATACACAATTCAAGTGAAACAGTCTTCTATTTTAAGAACGAAACATTTATTTGTATTGTGAGTGAATATCATAACTTTAATATCTTGACAATTAACATTTTTCATCCAATCTGTCTCTTTTCATTTTAGTTTAATTAAGGTTAAGCCAATCAGAATTTAGACACCTACTAATCTTTCACTAATGAGACGTGGTGGTACACTGAGACCACTCCACTCTCGGAGAATTAAAAATATATATATTAATTTAATTCATGAAAAAAATGCTTTACTACATATTCTATCCGCGGGAATAGAAATAGGCAGTTTAAAATTGAGGGCCTCTTAGCCTCCCATCTCCCTTCCATATATATTATTGCTTAGTATTGAATTGTTGTACTAAGTAAATGGCAAATTTACGAGTCTTTCCCGTCATATTTGTTACTTACTCGCTGATAATAGTGATGGCAATTGTTCTACCGTGTCAGGGATTTCGGCTTTCCCCCTATAATAGCAACATACAGGATCAAACATGTAAGTCGAATTATTACAGTATTTTTGGTACAAGTTGCAATTCTATGTGCTATGCAAGTCGTTCTAGAGACTATATTTACAGAATATGTAATGACCAGCTGGTTATCTTTATACAGAGATTGTAAACACATGAGGACAAATCCAATATGCGGAATACGTGGGGATTTATAAATTTACAAGAGAACATAGGCATATTCTTGGTTTCCTCGCAAAAATTTTTGATTGCTTAATTTAGGACAAAGCTAATATGGCGGAATATAATATATGGATACATATATAATAAATATAAATATAGAAGTTTCAAGTATGATTGAAGTTAAAACTGCTTATGTGGCTTACAAAAAGTAAATAAAAATTACTTCTGAATATTTTCTGTCTTTCATAAAATTGAAATCTTTTGTTGTAACGCTTCATTAGTTTTCTGTAATAACTAGGTATTTACTTTTTGTGACCAATATAAGTAGATGTTCTTATAATGTTGTCAAAAGTCGAAGCTAGTATAAGAAATGTACTTATACATGATATTTTAACTTATGTTATTTCTTTAGCTCTTTAGAAGTAAGTCAATGTTCAAAATTCTAAGGATATTTTTCTTAAAAAAATTAGATTTAATTATGTGGATTAATTTGATAAAAAATATTAGCTTTTGAGTGAGTATTTTTTCGTTTTGTTGAATATTTTTATAACATTTTAATTGATTTATTTCAATTAAAATTGTTTTAATGTTATTAAATTAATTTCCTTCAGAAACTTTTATTATTATTGAATATAGAAAAATAAATCATTAAAATAAAGTTAAGCATATGTTAAACATATACATTTTTCAATAAAGGATGGAACCTACATGTCCTTTGGCGACTTCCTCAATCAATTTATGCATTGTTGTTGTTGATCAAATTGCTATGTATGATATTCCATAATCGTGCGTGACTATCAAAAACTTTTTAAAGTTATAAGATGAATTCCTCCATTCATCACACTGGTCAACCTATATTGTTGGACGTATTTCCAGAGGTCTCAAGCTTAAATCTAGAGACTGAGCTGGCAATGGGTGTACACCAACTTGATTAATGTTGCAAAAGTTTATTTCTATAGCTATAGTGCAACATTATCATTTTCTTGCTTAAAAATTATGAGAGAGATTTAATAAAAGCTAACCTGCAGCTAATGAAGGATGTCAGAAAATCCTTCAACATTGGAATTTTCTTGCATAAAAAGATCTCTTCATCAAAAATGACATCAAATGATACTTTTACCTTTGTGTGCTTGTGCTACCGTTTATGGTTATTTTTTTCTTTTGGCGCACATAACGTCTCTGACGGTGGTTCCAAACTAAATGTAATCCTATCAGTATACATAGAGACTAAGTTGTCCATTTCATTTATCGTTCAATTCAAAAGTTCTTCTTCACACTCCAACCTTATTCTTCGATGCTTTTAAATCAAGAATTATTTCTTTCATGCCAAGCAATCTAGCTTGATTGAGGGATTCGTCGCTATGGTGGAAACTTGAACATAATAACTTAACTTTCAGTTCTGTCATAGATACAAATATATGTGGATTGTTTTTAGTCATCCAGATTAAAAAGAGTATGTATACAATTATAGAATAGGTCCTATTTTAGATACCTGTAGAGTCAGGTCTTTCATTAACTGAATCGGTAATATGCGATCAGTCATCAAAGTTTGTGAAGTGTATCAGCTATCAATGTTTCAAGGAATCATAATTGGGCGAATTCATGAACTGGATTGATACCTAAGTGTACCAAATGTAATTCCTATCTTGAACTTCCATGAATGAACATCCACCACTTACAATTACAAATATGCAGTAGTATAGTATCTATACAATTGTGCGAATGAAATTATACCAGGGATTAATGTCTACTTTATTTAATAATTAATAGTATCTATCTAATTGAATATAATCAAATAATATTGCTTAATTCAGAAATTTTATTTTCTGGTGAGAGTGTATACCTATATGTTAGCGGAAATAGGCATAATTAGGATTTATACATATAGCCTATAGTCATTAGGCAAAAATCCAAATTATGGAATTAAATCCAGGCATTTGGCATAATTCTGCCACAGATATTCGAGTTAGGTGTGTATGAAGGCTTTTTTCAGTGGACTTTTTTTAGTCTGTATAGTATTCAGTGGTATTTATATTTATATATATATATATATATAGTAATATATAGTAGTAGGTATATCTATATTATTCATCTAGTAATCAAAATCTACATAATTTGAAAATGCTGCATTTTTCACGACATTTACAGGTGTCCCACTGAATACTATACAGACTAAAAAGTCCACTGAAAAAAGCCTTTATACTCACCTGACTCGAATATCTGTGGCAGATTATGCCAAATGCCTGGATTGAATTCTATGATTAGGATTTATGCCTATAATGACTAGGTATTATGCATAAATCCTATAATTATGCATATTTCCGCTGACATATATACCTATATAATATATCAAGGGAATCAAATAAATTATTATTTTAAATAATATGTTCGTATTTCGGGTGACTGCAGCTATAAATCAGAAAACAATAATCTAAAGGTCATGGTATACGAAAACCACAAACTCTTAAACATTATTTGTAAATTAGACATATTAGACATTTTAAAACGTTATTTTGTATTCAAATGTGGAAATTTATTAGTAGGTATAGCGATAATTTAGTATATAAATACCATACTTATTAAGAAATGTCTTAATATAGGTACTGATTAACAATAATAGACAAATTTAGAATGTAATTATAACAATGTGTTCCTGGGATATATAATATGTAGAAATATTTGTTATTCATATGTCCTTCATTGATAAGGTATGATAAATTCCTTTGTATTAACCTAAAATATAAGAAATTTTTATTAAAGTTACGTCTAAATTATAGACTTTAAGTCACAATCCATATAATTAAGGGAGATGGAATAATTCATTCTAATTCAGTTTCATAGTAAATTGAACTCGATTGCCAATAGTTATCAAAATTTCTTTTGATATGTTTAAAATACCTTTAGATACCCTTTCCTCAGAAAATTGGTAAACAAATAATGGTTATATTTATATTACAAAATAAAACTGTTCTTTTTGACTTCTATAACGCTGTAGACATTTTATATATTTAATTCACCTCAGTATCGAGTATCAAGCAAATTTCTTCCATACAATTATATTTTTTTCATAGATTTCCTGAAAACGTATCCTTGTAAATAATACGTTAAGGAAAGAAATAATATACTTGGTTCCCCTGAAGCATTATGGAATTTTTTTCGTATATAGAAATGTAGCAATTCTCCTAAGCAAGAAGAATTGCGAATCATTTTAGTAAAGTATATGACAAACTGGAAAATTACAAAATATTTGGTTAGAAAGTATCAAAAATTGTTAGAATCATAAGAAGTAGGTACCTATAGATATAAAAATTGTCGATACTCGTTATTCCTATTAAGTTAATACCATGACCAATAAGACTGATTTCTTGGGAAGCAGTTAGAATAGAATGTTTTTATTTATATAGCACAACAACAATAACGAAAGAAAGCAAATTTATTTGCTTGGCGCAACTGTTTAATTTAAATTAGAAGAAATATATGTAGATAAAGACTAACTAAAATGCGGTAATATACTCAAATTGATTACTTTCATTCCGTTGATTTTATTTAGAATTTTATTATTGTGTTTTCAACAAACATGTATAAATATTTTAGTACTTTCACGATTGTTCATGTATGGTAATATTTTAAAATATTAAAAACATGTTTGAAGATGAATTAATATCTATATATTATAATATTCTGTAAGAAATATATGTACTTATTTTGGTAAGCATAAATAATATATCAGGGGCGGAACCAGCTTTTCTACTACGGGGGGTTGGATTAGAAATAATCCAACATCAAAGGGGCGCTATGGCTATGCGTTCAACGTATCCTCTAAATCGGCGCGAAGCGACGGAACATTTTAGCTTATGTAGAATGTCTAGAGAATGCATTTAAAATATTTTGTTTTCATTAGATTTTTAAATGTTTTTTTTCTTAACCCCCCTTGGATCAACCAATATTAATATGTAATTATATTATTTTATTCAAAATTTTCATTTAAATAGGTATATGAATTATATCTTACTTAATTTTCATTATTTTTACATCATTACAATCTGTTATTTTTATAATTGCACGTATTAATAACGTGGTGTGTATTGCTTATCTGAAGAATTTATTCTGAAATGTTCTCTCTTTATAAAAAGTTAGCGTAGATAATGGAAAACGTAGATTCTATGAAATAATAAATATTTATTGGGCACTTATGGCATTTGTACCTACACATACCTATTATTAAATCGCACTTAACAAGTATATAACTAAGTGATATATATTTGGAAACTATAGTTAATTGACGGAAGTGGCTAACAAACCATACCTCATTAATATCACACCTCACATATTTAGGTATAGAAGAATTGTAGATCATGCGTAGAAATAAAGATTTAAATTTAAATTTTAAAAACAACTTTAGACGTCCTTCGCTTATACATAGGTTTGAAATATTAAAATAAAACTCGATTTGAAAAGGAGAATTATTAACTATATTGATAAATGAATTGATGCACAACTCAGCTAAATAAGGCCTGCACAATGCTTTTAGTCTTGTGAATTTTATGTTTATATTCGTATCAATTTTATTACACTAAGCTTAGTACTAGTAAATTATTAATAAATTATATTTCAAGAATTTTATGGTAGGTAGGCATGACTTGAGATTAAATAAATAAAAAAGCATTATTGTGAGCTTCAATCGATTGATTAAAAGTTTTCATTATATGCAGTAGAAACCGAAATTATTTCATTATTTTATCATATATAGGCAGCTACCTATGTTTTTCTCAGAATTTAATCATTGCTGAAATGTTGTAAAATACAATTGTCTTAGCATTGCAAATGTGTTTCTCATTTGGAATAAATGCATAATTTGTGTGACAAAAACCTGCACCCATCTAATAGTTATTAGTAAATAGTTTAAGACTATCCGTATTGTAGTTCACACCGTTAGGCTAATACCAAATTATGACGGCGAAAGTAATAGTTGTTTACTAGAAATACAAACAGGCCCGTAGCCAGCAATTTATGAGGGGATTGATGAAAAGGGTATAATGCTGAGGCGTTCGATTTTCATAAATTGAATGTACAAAAAGGCATTTAGCAAGTAAAAAAAGGGCATAGCAAAGACAAAGGGAGGATTGGGCGATCTCCCCCCTTCCTCTGACTACGTGCCTGGAACATACATAAACAGAAATGTAGTATTTTACGAAATATATGAATATGATAAAGTTCAATATGATATAGCTACAACTATTATATGTATATGATTTAGTTATATAGATGCAATATTTGTTTGTTCCTGAAACATCACGTCAGCTTTTGTGCACTGCTACTATCTTTTTAATTCAAATAGACAAATCTTTAATTAATTTATATATTCTGTTCTGTTCTGTATCATTTTTATTTTATGTTTCGTTTATTTACTTTTACTTACTTTTGACTTAGGTACCTACACCTTTTCGTTTAAATCTTACTAGTAAAACTTTTATATAATATATAGTTTGAATGTAACCAAGCCAATCGTATTTTATGCAAGTATAGCTGGATAACTTATAAAAAGATAAATAATTTACTTCGGTTTTCAAATTCATTAATATTAATTTAAATGCACCGTTGAGAAATGTTTCCAATGAAATTAGTATTTACTATTGATTTTTTCACATACCTAAATATTCGGAAATTTTTTACCTTTATCCTTTTACCGTTTTAACGGTAAGACTTCAGAGAGACTTTAATTGGAGGATGACAGCCACACTCGTGTGTTGTGTAGCATTCTGGTTTTAATTCATGACATTTTTTAAATAAATAAACACTACACAGTAGCTATAGAACGTCAATTGATTTATTACAGGTATTTTAAAATAATATTAATTCAAATTAAATTTTAAATTATATGTATATAACATAATAAATTATTATCGTATAATTGACTCTATACTAGGTACCTAATAGTATAATATTTGGTTTGATTATTATAATGTCATATAATTTTAGTCATAATGTAACTGATTGTTGTGTCCGTTATATTTCTGTATAGTTTGTTATCTGTTTATAGTATTGTTATATTTCTGTACATAGTAACTAAGTACCGAATCTGTTTATAGTAGGTTGTGGTAAACAGTGTTAACAGGTAATTATCTCGTATTGTATAACATGCTGATTTTGGTGACTCGTGCACAACAAACGATGTCTTACTAAAGCGGAGAGGTGGTTTTCTTACGATACAATAATTATTACACATATTTCAATTATATATATGTCTACTTGAAAAATTTGAGAAAAACTGACCCAGTAGGTATATGCAGATTTATTAAAGATGTAGGACATTTTTTGATCACCTATTTATTCCGTATGATTATGTATACATATATACAGATATAAGAATGCTTGAGTAATTAATATCAGTTAGAGTATAAGTAAGTAGCAAATTAAGTTACAGTAGGTATAGTTTATTTATATGTATAATTTTTATATTAATGTTAGGACATTGCACGTGCAGTTGGGACATTGCAAAACATTCCTTTATATACCTTATTTTAGATATTTCCGTAAATATTGTTTTGACGTTACCTTAAGGGATATCATACATTAAAATTAATATAATTATTAAATAAATTAAAAACATTTAAATTACAATTTTTTACATATTCATTTTATTCATTTAAAAATAATATTTTGAAATTACTCCTGCAGTGACTGGAATAGTACATTCTTTTCCCTGTTTACTGGCAGGTATGTATATACATATACTGATATTATGTGTACATTTGCCAGTAAATATTGAAATATATATGTACAAATTCTTCTAAGTATATGTTACACAACTAATTAACAATTCCTCTTTAAGAGTTACATTTAAAAAATGTTGCAAAGTATTAATACCAAATATCTACATCTTGAATTTATAAAATTTATATTTGAATATATTATTGAAGAGCTGTTAAGTGCATTTTAGATTAGATAGTATATATATTATATATGCTGATTTTTTAAGATTATAGTTTACAATATATTTACATTTCAAAATAATTTTTTAAGCTTTTTACAATATGCTACATCATAACAAGAAAATAACAAGAATAATGAGAAAATGAAATATATTTATAATTGAAGAATGTTCGGTACTTATTAAGCGTGAAGAAAACGTCGTTTAATGAAAAAACACTAAATACTGTGATATTATCCACGATTTCATAAATATGTGAAACAATAAAAACTAGATTGTTTGTCAACTCAAGAATAATTAAAAATTGAAGGATTTTGCCAATCGACGCATATACAAAGGCCGAATTTGTTTCGCTATAATCATCTATAATTCCAATCATCGTTTTATATAAAATTTTAGAAAAAACTGACAGATAGATAAATTGCCCCACGAAAACCACCTTTAAGTTTTAGGTTTAATATTTTATCTATATATTCAGCATAACACTTTAGAATAAAAACACGTTATTTGCTATTTTCTTAATATGTTTTGAAAAACATGTTCCTCTTCCATTTACTATTAATTTTAGGTATATAATAATATATGTGTATATATTATTACACACAATTAATAACAAAAATCAGAAAGTTATACTTTCTGACTTAACTATTTTCATATGAGTTGTACAAAATAATTCATTGTAAGTTTAAATATTTTTTAATCATTGCTTCCATTTTATTTTTTGATTTTCATATACTAACCTGTTATATTAAGATCGCTGATATTTTGAAGTATTATAGCATATCAGGAAAAAACCTCTCTTCGGCTTTTAAATATAGTATAATAATATAGCTCATGCTATTTTAATATTATATAATCTTGGGTAATATTATGCAATTAACAGGAGTAGAAATTGAGCATATCATTTTAGCATATAAATTTAAAATAATAATTCAGCTTTTTTAGAAATAATAACTTTCGATCGCATATAAATGTAATGAGTTTTGACAATAAAAGTTATACTCGCAATAATTATGATTTCTATGGTTTCTATTATTAATAATTGGGTCACTTTAATTATAGATAAGGTTCCTTTTTATGTGATAATGATAACATATACTATACAAAATATTAGTCCTTAAACATTAAATGTTACAGAAAAGGTGTTTAGTTGGAACAATTCTTTTATACAAATTGCTTTAAGATTATTGTGTAAATGAGATAATATTGTTATTTGATTGTGAAAGACCCTTTACTTATAGTGATAGTATTTATTAATAAATATATATTATTATCGATATATGTGAATGTATTAATCTAAAGAGATTGTATGTAATAGGATTATGCCATGATTTGTTTTAGTAAGTGCTTGCTGTTCACATATGATTGATGTTACATTTACTATTGAACTAAAATAAATTCTGCGAAGTGTGCCTTTTTAAATAAAACTGTCTTATCTAATAAGAAATTGTGATTCTCTCGCAGCATCAGATTAATAAAAATTTGGCGAGAAAGCAGGCGAAACTGTATAATAAATTACACTTAAAATGTTTTGAGATAAAAAAGAAGCAAGAATCTTAAAATAAATTAAATTAAACTTTACATTTCAATGTTGAACCTCTTGATCAAAGGTATGCAAGTAAATGTAGTAATATATATGCACTAATAATATGTACTAATTTACTTTACTTACATACCTTTGATGAGAAGGTTTAACCTTGAAATATAAGATTTTATTTAATTTAACATGCCTTCGTATTAAAATCTAAAATTCTAATTTACTATAGCATCGTTGACTTTCAACTCTATGTATTATCTACAGTGAACGCGTACATCGAGGTGTGGCGCTTGATAAACCGTATTAAAGACATAAGTCATCTTCTATGTAAGAATTTTATACTATTAATTTTTTTACGCATCGAATCGTACGTGTTTAGTGTAGATACATTTTAAAACTATATATACGCAATTGTTTGCCAATGGTTTTGCTGTAATTTATAGTATATAATAAAGAGTGTTGATGTACATATACATGTAGTCTTAAAACATCATTTAAAATAGCGCCTAACGGTCCTCGGATTAAAAGGGGGGTCAAATCGTTACCTATAGAATGCTTACACTTTATATAATTGCGAAATTTCTGTATATAATGTCCATGCATGGCTGACGAGACCTTCAAGTTTTGTACTGGAATTGAATAATAAAATAGGTACTTATTTATAATATGTATTGAAGTATTTAAACAAGGCATTTAATGTTACAGAATGAGAAGTTTCCCACAAATACATAAAGGATTTTGGAATTTTAGAACTTAATTGTCTGAAACTTGCACAGCTTTGAAGTTATTCACGATTAGAAGTTATTTTTCTTTTTATTAATAAATAATGTATGTAACTAAAATTGTGAAAGACAGGGCAACATTTTTCAAGCTTTTTAAAAATATCAACATACAGTTTCTGAAACATTTATTTGTAATTATTTGTAAATATTTAATCTGTATTGTCGGTATTAGTTAATGTCGATTTTTATAAACTTTCGTTATCAAATTTAATTATAATTATTTTTGTAAAAGGTATTGCGTTTTAGTGGAATAGTATGTATGTATATATATATCAGTATCTGTATATATCTTGAGCTTGCATACCTATAGGAAGAATTTGTTGTTCCCAACATAGATAAACAATTCTAAATTGTTGAACATGCACAATCAAATACCATTATTCTAATTAATGTTTAAAATATATTGCTTTGTGGATATATTATGTAATATAGTTGCATGTATACAGTACATATATAGAGAGAGCTTCAAATGTGTTAACAAATGCACACACACATAAGTAATATATTATTTAAGATTTATTAATTGCTCCTAAAATTTAATTAATTTATTAGTATTAAAGCGTTTGGGATTTATCGTCATTTACCTTATACTTAAAATGTATATGAGTACGTGCAATGCTTAAATACAAAAAAATTATTCAGTAAGTTTATATTTAAATATTATATATTTTCTATATTTATTCTAGATTTCTCCAAACTGGAAAATGGGGATATTACAATGGACAACATATATTTACTTCAAAAAAGGTTATTAAAATTTGGTAAGTTTCTTATAGTCGGTTAACTATACTGTCTATAATTATTACTAACTGAACACACTTATACGCAGTGATCAATTCTATACTTATTAGGTGATACTTGGGTGATGACTTGTTTGTCGGAATGAGGAATGACTTTCAAGCAAGTTGTAATGTCAGAGAAACAAATTGCTCTATTTTACATTAAAATTATAAAAATTGGTAACTGAACTTTTAATATATTGACATTAAATCATAATATGGATATATGCTTATAATTAAGTCCAATTCCTTTTTGATATCTTCAGCTCAGATTATTTTGATGATCAGGGAGTGCAAATAATCATATGTTGTAAAGCTGGACTGGTTGAAGCGATTTTCAGTATAGAATTGATGACTGTGTCAAGTTCCTCAAAATACAGTCACCTGCTATAGTCTCCTCAATAATCTTTTTCTGTTGGTACAGGTACAGTTGACGATTTATAGTGTGGAATGAACAAAAGCATTAAATAAAAACATGTCGGTAACATGTAAGTAGCGAATATAAAAACATAGAAACACATATACAAGGATCTGAACTAGTGCAAAGTACAGAATTAATATGTTAACAAGTCAAAAGTACAAAGTTATAACTTATAAACGTTTCAAAACGGACTGAATTGAACTTTATTGAGCTCCTTTTGAAATTTAGAATTTACAACCATATTTGGTCATGTCTTTCAGATTGGAACTACCCTTACAGAGAAAAATATTGTCTAGAGTTACAATAATTTATTTTTGCTTAATTTTACATTATTATACCTCTTAGATTATACTTTGTATTTTTAACAATACAAATCTGAAAATTGGACATCTACAAAAGTGCATAAAGAATTTTATAACATAAGTATAAATCATTAAAAATTCTTCTTTATTCTAAAGATTTTATACACAATATGTTAAGCCTGGAGCAATAATCTGTGAAAGGAAAGTTTAAAATATTATAAATACGTTTCGTGAAGGAGCGCTGAACCTTCTTTATTTTTAAAATGTTTTTAACAATTGTTAAGGAGATCAGACAGGGGAGTCATGTTCTAAAATTCACCTAACATAAGCAATAATTGCACTTAGTAAAGATTTGTGGTTATTAAACATTTTAATAAAATATAAATCTGAGGAATAGTTTTTTTAAAATATGGGTACAGGCATGTAATTTAGTTTGCCATCTATTATTATACTTCATCATTAACACAGCTTATACGATTATTTGGTATAATACGACTTTATGAAAATTATTAGCAATATTACCTATGCAGAATAAATTACATTTAGAGAAGGCAAAGTTTAACTGCATGTGTTACACCATTATACCAATTTGTTAACAGTTTTATTAAAGGGAAAAGTATTATTGTTCATTCAATGCATGTAGAATTTAGTGTCATCTGTATAAAGTTCGCTAATACAATTGCCATCAATATATGATGTTATATCGTTAATATATAAATAATGAATAAAATAGGACCCAAAACGGAGCCTTGTACAACATCACTATATGTAGATCTATTAATAATATTTGATAAAGTGCCTTTACGTATGTAGTTTGAGTGTCATGTATCCAATTTAAGAACTCATAATATATTCTATAGGCTTGGAGTTTGTTTAACATTAAGTGTATATATGATATTATCAAATTCAATATATAGTGTATCTGTTTTATAATGCTTATTAATAGGTTTAGTTGAACAGTTATTAAGTGTAGATAATAATTTGTTAAGCGCTTACCGAGAAATCCGTGTTGATGTGCTGTAATAAAATTGTGGGAGTATATACATATATATATATATGTATATATATGTATAAGATCACATATTTTGACTAATTAATTATTTGTAGATTCCATAACTTTGCATGAATTACTTACTTAAGGACCCTTTTTAAAAATAGGGGTAACAATACAAATTTTCTACTTACTCGGTAAAACACCCGTAAGCATGGAACACTGAAATAAATAACTATTCTTATAAGCAGTCTGTTTTAAAAAGAGAGCAGGTATCTTATCCTGTGTTTGTAATGTTTTAGTAGGGAGTATAGATAAGTGCTTATTGACCATATTATAGATGCTAAATTTCTTTAGGTAGAAATATGTCAACACAAATTGTTTCAGTGTAAGAAACAGTATTAAGTAAATTACGATTGCAGCTCTGTAACAATATTTAATTAGAATAGCAACACCACTAACAGTGGATGCTCTATACAAACGATAAAAAAGGTGTAATGTTTAATAAAAGAAAGTTTGGTAACGTAGAATTTAACCAAGTTTCAGTAATACAAACAATGTTATATATTGTGGTTTCTACAAGATTACATATGCTATATAGATTGTTATAATAGAAAGAGCATTAAATAGTTTAATTAAACGATGATGTGCAGCACTCTCCGATTTGTATCAATCCTGTTCTGGAGTATTGTCCTCCATGACCTTGTTTTTGTGAATCTTGACTCTTTCTCCTCGATTGTGTCTGTCCTTCACTTCATCTCGTAACCTCTTATGAAGCTATTGTTGTTTCAGCGTTAAATCCGGCATTATATAGATCATTTTTAGTCCGCTGTCCTTTCGGAGACTGTTGGCTTTGTGAAGAACCGATGCCTTACTCAAGGATCTCGGTAACGAATGACCACAGGGCGCGGGCGAACTACTCAAATTGTTTCTTTGTCATCCTATCGGTGTAGTCCGGCGAAGCTGATTTCCTCCCTCAACGTGTCAAAGATTTATTTTACTTTTAAAATTAAGTTCTCAATGGTTTCCCTTTTTGATTCCAAATAGAACTAAATAGTCTGTTATGAATTAGCGATTTACAAATTCATTCACAAATTTCACCATACTTTGAACTTTATTATTGTGACTGTTATCCATCAAATTTTTAACAAATTAGACTTTTTAGAAAGTTTTGTGTAATCAAACATTCTAATTAAAACCAGATATTTCTAGTTATCTTTGATTTCAAATATTGTTTTTGTCGTTTTTTAACGTTTAGGTATTTTGGGTATATATAAAATAATAGGACATAAGGTCAGTTCCCAACCTCGTTTCAGTTCGGTTCACTTTGTTTCAGTTGAGTTGATAAAAACAGCTGACTACTAATTTCATCATTCCTCCAATAAAATTTCGAAAGATGGCCTACTATTCTAATCGAATTGAAAGTGTGAACCTCAATTTTCCAAACGGTTTGATATCGGCTTTGCGCGTAAAAGTGACAGGAATTGAAGTAATTGAAAGTCAAACCAGTTTGAATAGGTTTGAACCAACTTAGAATTGGTTTGACGACAGTATTAGTGATATTCTGGATAAGAAAATTGGTCTAACGAGCCAGGTCGTTAATCTTTTCTGGTTTAAAGATTTTATATTATTTATACGTGTAGTAGGTACACGCAAAGTTGATTTTATCTAGTTATGCAGGAGACCTACAAGAATTTAAATTATTAACTGTAGTTCTTCTTAGTTTATCATTATTTTTATCCTTATTATTGTGCGATGGCAGCTATTTTTTTAAAATTATTTGATGAATTAGCTAGAAGAGTTTCCCGTGCTGTTTGAATTACAATAAATTCAATATCTCCTTAACATTAAAAATAAACGTGTAGGTTGTCAGAATAGTAAATATATTGGTGAATAAGTATCGTTAGAGCCAACTTAATGTATGTCCACAATGCTCATTTTCTGTATCGAAGAAAACGATTGAAACTTTTCTGAAATATCTCGCTGGTTCAAATCATATATATGTATTTACATGTGTATGTACATTCTACATCCTAAAGAGTAATATGTATATATGCAAAAATTTAGGCATATAGTTATTTTGTATATATACTATAAGAATATCTGTGCATCGTATTGCTGTATAATCATGTATCAAAGATAGCATTGCCTTCCCTTATAGATATGACACCCAACTACTGCAAAAAATAGAGTGTAAAATCACACAAAAAAAGTGTGTGCAACAAAATCTACACTCCGATTGGTATTTGAGTGTGATTCTACCAAGCACAGTGTAGATTTTGTTACACACTCTTTTTATGTGATTTTACACTAATTCAGTGTGATTCTACCAAGCAAAGTGTAGATTTTTTGCACACCCTTTTTGTGTGATTTTACACTATTTCAGTGTGATTCTACCAAGCAAAGTGTAGATTTTGTTGCACACTCTTTTTGTGTGATTTTATACCTATATTGTGTAGAAAGATACTACAAATCTATAACCTTTAAATTGAAATATAAGTAATATATGTAATAGAAATATATAATTTGGAATGTAACAATAGAATATTTCTAGTTGACAAATGACAGCAAACTGGACGAAGTAAGCTAATAGTACGGGCGATAGCACCCTCAGGCTACAATAAACGAGGTACCAACATTGATTTCCCTATAATTGAAGATAATGGTGTTAAACCTTCAGAAATGGACATCTGCCCGTGTTCGAAGGGATGGTTTGGACCCCAGTGGCATTTTAAAATTCCCCATAATAAAGAATAGGAATATTTTACAATTTAATCTCAATTTTCTAAAAATTATTATTTTCAATATAATTAAGTATATATTTTACCTTTTTAAAAGTTATGTTGAGTATGATTTTAAACATATATCTATTGTTTTTATCTTAAAATTAAAATTAAACACATATGGGCATTTTTCTAAAAAGGGCTTTTTATCACATTGTCACGTAAAGAACTAAATTTTGTTTGTACACACACTATCTATGTGTATTATAACATAACTAGTTTTTAAAATAAATAATATAACGTTATAGCTCAAAATAGAAACCAATTTCACTTCATAACAACAATATTTTTTGTCAATGACAGTAAAGAATGATATCTTTTACTCTGCGTCACATTTTTAAAGAGATGTATTGTAGTTGGAATTATATC
>JAYRBW010122679.1:0-16860 GCA_036023295.1 Invenusta paracnida
ACATATTTGCAAATATGTCAACATTTACACGAATATGTCCACCTATGCACTATATTCTTACAATTTTGTGATCCTTCTCGGCCGCCATAAAAGATGAACTTGTTCAATTGTATAGACACGGCTTTATATGTATATAATTTTTAATCTAATATTTTATATAATATAATATATGTTCAAAATGCTTTTTTATCATTATATTCTTGATTGTTATTTATAAAAAGTAAATAACCATAAAGGATGTTACTTTCCGAAAAGTATTTGGCTTTTTAGTAATTTTATTATTAAGTTAACATTAAAAATTCGTTAAAAAATATTTATCAGACTAATAAATACTTATACAAAAAGTAAAATCTTACGATTATTCTTAGTATTAAAGTATTTTGTCTATTGCATATATTTAAAAATAATACATTAACTTTTTGTATCTACACCGAATTTTTCGGTGATTAAAAATCATTGAGTTTGTTTGTCAAAAATAGTTTAGAGGTAGGTACTGTTTATATATTTATTTTTGTTCAATTTCTCCTCTAAAATCTGTCGCTAATGGATTTTGCACTACGATTTGATCAACTTGAAGAAAATAGTATTTGTCATGGTAGATGTACAGTTTTACTTGAAATTTTGCAGATCCACGCGGACGTTGACGATTTGGGAAAGGGTGGACACGAGCTTAGCAAAACCACTGGAAACGCTGGTGCCCGTCAAGCGTGTGGGGTTATCGGCATTGCTAAGTGAATCGCGACACCTCACCCTAACTTGTGATAACACTCAAGTGTTGTTATGTTAAATGTATACGCTCATGTCTTGAGTTTATACATTATTCAGATACGTGATTATTTGTTTAGAAAATGTTTACATTGCCAGCAGCCTTGCTCGCTATCTTCAGAGAACCTACTGTAGTATTTTGTGTAATTGTTTAATGTATTATTTAATTGTTAATAAAGGATGCACCGATTCTTTGTGCTGTTAAATGTATCTGCTTTATTTATTACTCTGGTATTATTATTTTTCATGTGGAAATTATAGATGGTTTCTATTGTGTAAGACTTAAGGAGTGGATGTGTTTTATCAAATAAGTTTACGTAATCCATTGAGATAATTTACAGATAATTACACTGAAAATATCAGTATAGGCAATATGTTAATGTCATAATGCAAAATAAATTTATGAATAAGTATACAAAATCTTATGCGTTAGTAGTTATTTTAACAAAATGAAACGAACCAAATACATTTCGGAAGATTTTCCACTGTTTTACTCCGTAGGTTTCTACCCGTATTAATGATTTGTAAATATCTACAAACCTTATAAAATTACTAAGTGAATGAAGGTAGTATTATAGACAGGTCGCTGAAGTTATGTTTTTACCATAGATATTTCTTTTACTTTATGTAGATAGATAAGATATTTGAAGAAATAAGATGGCGATAAAAATAAAGATCCTTTCCCGATTTTTAATTACCGTGATAAAAATGACTTGTGATATATTTGTTTTCTATAATAATATGTAAAGGAGTTAGCATATACCACATAAACATAGATTGACTGTCTGAACAAATGGCGTAACAATTTCAAGAAGTAAGTTTGTAGTCAAAAATATAGATCCTTTATAAATTACTACGATATAAAAACTGCTAAAATACAATACTGATACATTTTTTCTATGATAATATGCAAATATTTATAAAAAAAAAATGTTGACTACAAAATGCACATTTTCAATGGATTTTTTAGATTGCATTTCTATGGTTATTATACACATCTTTAAAGATTTTGTTTTAAATTTATATTCTATGGATGTAAATAATGTAATGTATAGTTAAACAATAATAAAAAACTCGTATATATATTTTTGAAATGAATGTGCATTACTAGGTTAAACTATTTCTTACGTTATACAATACTGTATTTTGTATATAAGTTATTAAGGTACTTACAATTTGTTGAAATTTAATAATAAATATTTGCTAGATTATGTAATTTAAAAATGATATATAATTTTTATTTAAAAAATTTGGAATGATAAAATGCACATTTATTTTGATAATGAAAAATGAACCAATCTTTTCTACTTAATTGATTAATTACGTCGAAATAAACGTGTATTTTAAAAACCATATGATGTTTCCTATAAATAACGTTTACTCTGATGACCATAGAACATATAGAGGCGCTTTATTAGTATAATGTTTCAATAAGACTCCACCACTAGTGACAACACGATGCCCGGTTATCGTTTGTTGGTTTTAAAGTAATACACATTTTGCCTATGACCATCACTAGATTAGCAATTGCGGTCATATAAACTCAAAGGGGTGCTTTTTAGCCACATTATTATTACTTAACCAATTTCCGCTGGGCATTCAAGTCATAAAATTTGGAATAACGGTTATTAAAGAGATCATTTTCTGCACCATTACAGAAGAATAAATATTGCATTTCCCTTTCAAAATAACGGAAAATAATAACAATAAATAAATGATAAAATTTATGTAAATACGTACATATTTCAAGATTTTAAAATTTTATGATTTTTAGATATAAACATATACGTATATCTGGAACTAAAATATAATAATTAATACTTTACAAGAAAGTTTCGTCAGTTAGGATATTAAATTATAAAATAATAGATATTTACCATATCGTCGAATAGAATTTACAAGTACCACGGAATGTATTCAAGATCTTGTAATGTGGTGTGCAACAAAGAATATTCTATTAAAACCTGCAAAAGTGTAATTACTTTTCATTATTTTATTGAATAACTGTATATTCAAAACAGTAACTTTAACTTTAGAGGCAAATTAACACAGTAGTAATTGTGTTGATAATAATTCATTAGATCGTACGTTGTTTAAAAAGATTTGTGCATTTAGAGACATGAATTTGTGCTTGGGTTATGTGTTATTATAAAAATTGACTTGATAAAACAAATCTGACTTCATGGGCCAAATAAAAAGTTTTTGTGAATTTTACTTTTACCTTTATAAAACAATACTTTAGAAAAATTGATGCTATAAGGTATTTCTTAACCATTTTCAAATTAATTATGACTTAATTTTTTTTTAATTTTTTCAAAGTAAAGAATGCTCTGTACAAAAACACTGTCGGATTTGGATAAATATTAAATAAATATGTAACTGAGAAAAATGACAATGATGCTTAATATCAGCATAACAATCTCTTTAGGTTCAAATCACGCTTTAATGTGAGATTTAGGAACTTTGGTAAATGAGCATAAAAATAATTTCTGTGATGAATTTAATAAAATGAGCTTGAAATAAGATATATATCGATTCGAAGGAGTACATAGGTATATCTACATATATCCACAATTTTTACTAAACTTTTAATACTTCTGTGAATTTAGCTGTTATGTATATATATGTAGGTTTCTCATGTAGCTGTGAATTTAAATAAATAAATAAAGTTTAAATATTTAAATAAACTTAAATATCTTAAATTTAAAAAATATTTACAATACATGTATTCAATTGAATACGATTATTTTAATTAATTAATACATAATAATTGATCAATTATAATCGCTTTCTAATTTGGATTTTAACGAGCATACATATAATTAAACTTGCAATTATTATATGTCTAAATTACATATATTTGTATAGTAATTATAAATTATTGCGAAAATAGAATATAATTTGTAAAATGCATTAAAATATGATTTATTTAACATAAATTGATTTTTATTTACTTCTATTGTCATAGGCCTATAATAATAATCACATTTATTTTTAAAATATTAAAAATAATAGTTATATTATTTTAAATAATATATTTATATATGTATAATAATATAATTCTATCATTCCCAAACTTATTGAAATAATCTATATTAATTAAAACAATGTTTACAAATAAAAGTACATATTCTTACGTTAACATACAAGGGGCTTAATATAAAAAAAGAAGTGTAGATCTAATATTAAATGTAATTCATATTCAATATATAATATAGTGTTATAGGTATATATTTACAATAAGCATAACATCTCTGCAAACTAATCAAAATCATGAAAATATACTTTAAAAATACAGTAATTATCGTACATATTACTGTTGATGTGAAACGATAAACATATTCGCTGAATGCATTCGGTACTTCCATAACTTCTTTTTTTGAGTAATTATAGTAAATTAACTGTACATAAATGCTCCCGATACGTTGAAATATTGAAATTCACCGATTGCTAATAGTTTTTAGTCAAATTAACTTTCAAGTGATATATTTAACTATTATCCGGGGTAAGATGTACAAAATATAATGAACGTTTATATGATAGAAATGTTTGGTCTAATACTGAATATATATGTTAAATGCTTGTTGGCACAAGAAATATAAGAAAGGGCTTCTATAACACAAATGAGATCAAACAAATTCTCCAGGATCGTCATCATTATTGGGACCTTGATGAGGACGTCGAGTTCGCTTGGTCACTGAAGCTGCTGGTGGTTTGGGTGGTCGACGAGAACATACCACAAGTGTTGAACTCTCTGTGTTGATGGGTTGCTGCGTTGGCGACGTCAACCGCATCATTTGATTTTTATCTGTTGTCGATGGTACGCTAGTTGCAGTTGTTGCACTTACAAGTTGCGCAGTTGTTGTTTCATCCCATTGGCTGTTGCAGGAGGCTGAAGCGTCAACCTGTTTTTTATAGGCCAACCAAAGACGCTCCACCACTTCAGCTGTAACAAGTTGACCAGCGTTCTCTTCAATAAGTCGCAGAATGAAGACACCATCGGCTCTAAGAAAGGAGTGAACAAAGTTGACACATCGACGTCTTTCTCTCGGTTCGCTTTCTGGAGTGAGGTGATCTCGCAGCTGAAGGAATCGTTTGATGAAGCGAAGTCTAGACTGTGGCAACCCTGATCCGCACGCCCACACAACAAGACTGATCGCAGAGGCTGTTGCCATGACAATCAACCAAAACCAAAGGAATATATAGAGCTTCTCATTAACCATATTTATTGGAAGAACACACTGTACAGTGTATCTATGTAAGTTTCCCAAACGACGGATTTCAAAGTCACACAGCGTAATTCGAGGAAAATGACCCGAATCACTCCACTCACGCCCTTTTCCGACATCTCGAAGCAACTCTAGTCCATAGAGGGTTGTGTTCCCGTTACCTAGGTAACGGTTCATTAGGTAGAATTGAGCTAGTGTGTTCACCAAGTAAAGCCACTTGACAATGAGATACAGACCGAGAAGGTAACCACCACAGGAGGATCGACCACCGCAACAACTACACCCTATTCCAGTAGAGCAGCAGCGGCGCCCAAACCATAGACAGAGGCAGCTGCGGAGAATCTGTCGACAGATACGGGACCAACAGGATCGCGTTTTGTGACCTCCATTTGTGGCTCCGCGTCGCTGAACTTGGCGATAGTGTGTGGCTGTGCTGCAACCTGCTGGGGGCAGAACGAGCGTGTCCTGAATGTACCGAGATAGAAAAGCGACGGTGGATCCACGGTGACTGGGTTCCTTAATCATATGGACTTCACAAGCCACCTCCATGATGCTAGCCAGCTGAGTATTATTAGGGAATATGATTAAGGGAAAAAAGAGGTTTTCAATTTTCACGTTTAAATATGTCTATTGAAATACTTTATTATAAAAGTGAGTTAACTAATTTAAAATTATGAACCAAATCTACCATTTATCGATATTTTAAACAATTGGGCTATAAAAATGTGAACAACGAAATGACTTCAATATGTGCATACATATATAATTAATACAAAAATTTCTTCACAGATAATCGTAGTTAAATATAAATTTCTACTTAGAAGTACATATATATGTAGATACCTACCTAATAAAATGATGATAAACAAGGAAAAGAAAAACATCCTGAACATAATCATTTATATTTTTAATAAAAAAACTAATATAAACATATTGAATAACGTAAAAATTATCATGATTAATGTTTTCTTCTTCTTTTAGACATTTCTACAATTATTTAAAAGTAACTGACATAATACACTTACATATTTAAAATTACTAAATTTGGAGGAAATTATGGCTTTATATCAACAGTCTCAAGAAAACACTAAGATCAATAAATCTGAAGTACGTATTATAAATTTATATGTCAAGGTATTTTTACCCATATGTCCGATAGGATATTGAAAATCAATTCGTATGCGCATTTATGCAGATGGTACGTCTGTACAGAATATGTTAAGAGCGGAAACGACTAGAATCTTTTGCTGTGGTAATCTATAAGCGTATTTTTAGATAAGTGCGTTAACTTTGAGTATGTATGTAGATCCCGATTAGACTCCTATCATATTCTCTCCCCTAATACTTTACACTTGGAATCATAATGATCATACTCCCACCAAGAATGAATAGGAATATTTATGTAGATAGAATGATATTCTACTCAGATGGACAATGTGAATGTGTTTTTATACTGGTATTGGGAAGAAAGAAGTGGAAAGGCATGACGTAGATGTTGTAAAATGAGGTAAATTATTGTAGAGATAGCAAAATTGAAGGAAGCAATAGAAATTTAACGAAAACATCACACGCCTCCAATTATATCAGAGTTATTCTTTATATCATGGAAGGTCTTTTGGGATAGCAGACTTTCCCAATTCATTGTTTTAAACACCGTGTAGTTAAAATAGAAATAATTATATTTGTAATTCAAGAAATATTTATTTTTATCCCACTAAAAAATTTTGTTTCCGTTTAATTTGTGTGATATATTATATGTATGTAAAGATTTAGTTATTTGCATGAATATATATGTATATATAATGAACGTGAATCGTATCTCATACATCATTTTGTTTCAATATAATATTACTTAAATTTTGAAATCATTACTTTGATAGCTGGAAATTTGAATAAAGAAAACTTCCTTGAAATTGTTATGATAGCTATATGTAAATAATTATTTATGTCGTTCTATGTAGATTCAAAAATTTCAAAATATCTCTTATTTAAGCTGTAAACGAGTGATGTTATATTTTATTATTTGCTACTATTACGTTATTGAAATTTTCATACTGATAAATAAAAATTGTTTGAGTCATCTTATATATCCAGCGTCCTTAGATACTTACATATAACTATACAAGACTTTTTACTTAAGTATTTTAATTATTTAAACTAAGTACTTTTTCTTATACAAAGAATTCTCTATAAATATTCACCTGCACTCCCGATTGCCAATTCAGTAGTCGCCAAATGAGACAGGGTAGGTTGAATAGGAAGGCCTGTATCATGAGGACGAAGGGAACCCATTGATAGTAACCTAACAACCGATCCTCGCGTTCCCCGAGACTCTCCGGCACAGATATTCTCCTATTGGGCAGAAAGTAGGTCGAGGTCACCCAGCATACATTTTCTGCGTACTCCTCCTGCGCCCGTGTAAATTCGGCCGGAACCCAACAGGCAATTGGTTTTCCGATGTACTGGCGCGTTGATATGACAAGAGTGAACAGCAGGAGCAGAAGAGCTGTGAAGGTATGACTCATGCGATCGATAAGGTCATCGTCGCGTCTTGTCTTTCCACCACCACTGCCGCCTACACCACCTCCAGTGTTCCGTCGGAGTTTGGAGAGACCAGTAAACAGGTGGGAGGTCTCGACACCGCTGCCTCCTGCCGCTGATAGACCGGCAGTTGGCTCGAAGCTTCTGCAAACAATAGTGTACATGGGTTATAGTCAAGGATTCTAAAAGTGTTAAAGTGTTAATTATAATTTTATCATATACCTATTCATTTCATTCTTAAATATGTATAATAAGTCTAATATAAACTTATGGCGTATATAGGCTTTCTAAAAGAAAGGATTTTTGTAGGTAGTAGTATGGGTGTGTAGATTTAACTCACCCCTTGCCCACCCATCTCCCGACCAATCAGAATCGAGTACGCTTTCAACCAATGATAGATCACAGAGAGTATAAAAGGAACGCGCGCATCTGTTATAGCTCATTCTACTCTTGCTCACGCTACTAGACGGTCGTCTCCTCACACCTCTCATGCTCTCAAGATTTTGCAATTTATTATCGAGCCACATCATCAACAATTTATAATACCCTGTAACGGTATCTATATGGGTCAACACAGTGATGGAGAACACGTTGCCAGTCTTAATCTACGCATCCTACAGATACGCTACGAGCCGATGGAATCACCAAAACCGAATGATATGATGTTTGTCTCATGACCGACACTCCTCCATCGGAGAATGCAGCAGTTTCAATGATTACTCTTACTACTCAGAAAAAGAAGAAGATCCCTGCCACGCCAAAAAACCCACTCTAACTCATACAAATGTGTTTCTGCAGGCTTTAGCAATGGATTGACATGCTACTGCTAAGTATACAACCATATGTTAATCTTGTCTTCCAAACGCTAACTATCCTCTTCCTTCTCCATTTTTACTGAGTATTTAGAGATTGATCCAGTACGACTATATGTTTAGAAAATATTTATTAAGATATTAATTGTTCAATGTTAGACACTTCGTCTCATTGATGTATTATTATATAAATGTTTTGTCAATCAATTAATTATACATTTCATATCACTCTATATTTATCTATACTTCTGATTTAGCCTTATGCACCTGGGTTAAAATAGAAAGAATAGCTAGTTCATCTATAGAAATAAGCATATCAATTATTAATAAGTTACATATATACTACTTGTCTTAAATTTCAGTAGCATAGCTCTATAATATAACCGTATTTTGTGAAAATTAATAAATTCCTAAATAATATTCCTAAACTCCTAAATGATTTCTTAAAGTATATTAAAAATTCCTTAAACTCCTAAATGATTCCCTAAAGGTATGCTAAACTCCTAAATGAATCCTGAATGTATGCTAAGAGTTCCCTAACGGTATCTTAAAAATTTCCTAAACTCCTAAATGATTCACTAAAAGTATGCTAAAATTTCCTAAACTCCTAAATGATTTTCTAAAAGTATGCTAAAAAAACCCCAAACTCGTAAATGATTTCACAAGTACCACTTGTAAGTAAAAATAACAAGTTTATCCATAAAAACATTTATTCTATTATAACAAGCAGGAATCTCACTATAACAGTTAACATTTACATAACAGCAGAAGGATTAGTAAAGGTATCTTCAGTTAACCGGGCATAACCAAAGTTAAGACATAGCCATAATAGAGATCAATGTTCCCTCAATTCTCCTTGTCAGGTGTATAGTTCTCCACTTTCTCTGTATTCTCTTCATCAACGCTCACCTCCCTTCTAGTTATTTTGCCGATTGATTCATGAGCTCATAGTAGCACTGTTACTGGTTATCTTCTTCAATTCATTAAAGTGGGTATAAAGAAGCTGCAAGGCATCATCTCTGTTGCATTTATCTATAAAAATAATAGTCTCCAACATCCTTCGCTTGACAAATTTTTCAATATCAGATAGGGAAGCCTGGATTATCTCGTCTTTTGTCCTGTTCTGAAGAATATATTTAATAGAAATATGAATGTTTGATATCCAGCTTTGCAATATCCTTATAGCGTCGTAAATTGTTGTTCTTTTTCTTAATATTTCCAGCTTGTGACTCAAGTCATCATCCTTCTCCACATCTGTGTTTTCTTGTTCAGGCTGTTGCCCTCATATAGTTTCGGTATTGAACATGGTTGAGATTATATATACATTTGCAAAGATGCATCTTCATGTTTATAAACTTATATTAATGTCTATAAATATGAAATGCTTACTTACCAGTACATAAATAAAGAGATATGGATTTGCGCCTACGGCATAATGATGGTAATAGGGCCGACTATGTCTGAAAAAAACCACCTTTGTTGAGAATTTACTTTGGAATCGTGATATACTATTTAATAAGAAACTCCTGCGCATTCACTGGTTCAGTGTTTCACAATGCTAGCTAGTTGACTTGGAAAAACAGATTACTATATACGATGGTGTTCCTACAGCCGAAATAATACCTTTCATCAAGTCATTTAATGTTGGCGTCATTGATGACTTGATGGAAGAAATAAAATCATCGACATTTATAACCTCTCTATTTTTAAGAATGGTACATCCCCTACCTTGCTTTGCAATACCGATGACACAAAATATATTCAAGGAGGCAGGTAAAGAAGTGGGCACACAATCGCTTAATACTCAATACTTGGTTATTTTCAAGAACTCACGTGATGTCTGCTAAGTGAGTGTTCTCGGACGTCAAATGTTCGCCGGGAATTTAATATTCTTAACTTCGGTTTTCAAGAAAATTGTTTTAGACAATCCCTACTCCAATCAATTTATCGATCTCCACCAGCTGACACTCGACTATTTACGAGTGCGAAGTCATATTTTACCAGGAGATGTATTTTACCAATATGTCGAGGAACCGATAATATAATAAGAGGAACTATCTGGCGCGTAACCAGGTCATACTTAATTAAGTAGGAATAAAAACTGAACCAATTTTGAAAGACGAGTATGAGAAACACAAAAATATAGGGAATCAATGCAAAAGAAATCTACAAGTGAAGTGGAATTAGCGCTAGATGTAGCCATAAATTGTATGCCTACAACCTCAACCAAGAAATCCGAAAACCGAAATTGGAAGAAGAAGAAGCTGGATTACCCTCAAGTCCATCTCCACAACATGAATCTGCACCTGCACCACGTTCTGATAATTTATTTAGACAGGCAGTTAACACGTTTCCCAAACATTGTCGAAGCAAGGGTCGTCTGCTTCTAAGTTTTCTTCAAGCACAAAATTATAAATGGGATGACCAAGGCCGTATTTTTTATCAGGATAGAAACAAAATCGACGCATCTAATATATTGGACTTAGTGAGGTATGTTGTTGATAGCAGAATAAAGAAAGCTCCACTAAATTGGGTGGAACCAATTTGAAAATGATCTACGTTTCATGAATGTACCACAATATATTATGACGGCTGACAAATGGGTAATGCAAACGTAACCAGAATCACCAGAACAATACCCATCGCCAACACACTGGCATGTGTCAACACCACAAGCACCAGTACCAATAGTACATCAACCCACACCATTCAATAGAGGTTTATTTGGAGATGAGGCGATGATTCATGGATTTAACCGAGATACCTCATAACTATATGTTTTATCTTTTATGGTGCCCAGTTATCAGAAGATACATTTACTAATGCTTCTGCTTTTATGTAAATGTTAACTGTTGTTGTGAGATATCCTGCTTATAACAGAATAAATGTTTCTATGGATAAACATGTTATTTTTACTTATGGTACTTATGAAATCATTTAGAAGTTTGGGAATTTTTTTGCATATTTTTAGGCTGCATGGCGGTGTCGGTTAATGGATTCGTCATAATGGAGTACTGAAAGAACGGCATTCTTGTAACAGTCTTCTCTGATTCCATTGTTCATGTTGACTACTGCTTGCTTGGCTTTCAATCGTAGAGGGAGTTCCGTATAGCTCTTCCCACGATGTTTGAGAATACTGTGATATCTGGCGATACGCATGTCAAACCAATCCACCGATTCGATGACCCATGAGTTGGACCGATTCTTGTAAACTCCTCTACTAGTCGCAAGAAACCATGATACATAAAATCAAAGAATGTAGAACTGTTGACAACTTCGACGGGTAGGAGTGAAAGGTTACTGCTCAGACTGAAGGATCTCATTCGTATGTGGGTCTATCTGTAGGATGCGGAGAGCCAGGACAGGGTGGACCTTGCATTCAACGCAGCCATTGTGTAGGGTGCTTGTTGTCTATTCAACCAGGGCTCTTATCGAAGAGAGAAAATTCAGAGGCTGGATAGGAGGATTAGTTGTCTCATTACATATCGTATTGCGCCATTAAAGGCTAAGTTAGTTAAGGGTGGTTGAGTTATATTTGCACCTGCTACACTACTGTAGGTTATAGTCATACATATTTTAAAATTTTGGAAATATATAATATCATAGGTATAATACACTACATATATGCAGTGTGTTCCAAAAGTAATCAAATCTAAATTCAATATAACTGAACATTAAATCACCATAAGTGCGTTTACTAGTGCCATAGAAACAATTGCAATAATTGAAAAGAAGCATATCATCAGCTCTTTAGCTTACATTTTGGTACGGTTTGACTATTGTAATTATCTGATTAGACCCACTTCTTTTGAGAAAAATGTGTCTGGACGATTCATACCTAAAGATGCTTAAAAACAATGTTACCATTAATATCACAGCGTGATGACATTCAAATAGAAGTGTACATTTAGCAAGAAGGAGTTCTTCCCCATTGTGCCAGATACGCTAAAAAATTGATAAATGACAAATTCAAAAGTCGTTAGATTGGACGTTGCGATATGTAGAATGGTCGGCTCATCCACCAGACACTTCTCAATCTCTAACTAATATTTAAAATCTTAGAATAATCTGACAATAATCATTATTATATAAATAAATATAACTTCTAAGCAACTGTAATGTAAAGTGCTTGTTAGTTATGTATAGTTTACTCTAAAAATACAAGACAATAGTATTTTATATATTTATTTTCACTTAATTTTGGATTTATTTATTTTTGCCACTACGTTAATATTATTCTTACTCATATCTATGTATTATTAATGACTAACACATAAAATATATATCATTATAATATATTTATTTATATAGGTGTATATATATATGTATATAATTATTTATTTTCTCGTGTATATTTTATATTTTCTTTGCACGACTAATTTACCACAAAGTACGATAATTTATGTACAATATAAAACATATAGCTTAGGATTCCTTTGTATGCTTCTTTTTATTATGAATATTTTCATATTTTACGTTTTAAGCTTTATGTATTTTCTTTTTAATATTGTTGTGCAAATTTGTTTTTTCTATTGATTTGTGATATTACAGATCTTTCGATAAGTGACAGATAAGTGTTGACTAAATAACTCAGACAAACTTTTTTAGACTGAATATTTGGAAATTAATTTCTGTTAAATCATATATGTAATACATTTTCTAATATATGTTTAGAGAAATAAAAGACTTTAATTTTTATGTAAAATTCTATCAATAAAAAAAATTGTGTTTTACCTTTAAATTTTACAACATGACTTTTGTCATTTGAATAGACATTGTTTTTCCGCCTCATTATAAGAAGACAGCAACCTATGTCTCGTATCGAGTAAATCATTCCATCTACAAGTATGACAAAGAATTATAGTTTAAGATCTATATATTCTTTAAAATGTTTGAAGTTTTGTAAGTATAACTCTATATTTTTTTTATGTATAATTTAATTTCTTATCAAAATTTAAACTACCTCTATTTTTCTTGTTTACAATCATTTTAAATGTATTCTATATGAGTAGCTGCCTCATTAGAAAGGAATAAATTGGATATGTTATAATTAATTATGTAAAATGTATACTTGAATATAACTTTATCAGCTGTCTTTTCACGTTTTTGTGAAGACTGAATTATTTACAGAAACACATTGTTTAATTAAATGAACCATCGCTCAAATTGTACAGTTAGTGCTTGTACTTGCAGTAGATTTTATAATGTTATTGAAATAATTTAATAAAATCACTTAAATTTATCATCTTGAAAAAAACAATGAAAAGTGAGGCAGCCTAACTTTGTAAAAATTACATTTATACTCATTTAAAGCTTCATTTCTGCTTTGTTTATTTGATCAACTGCTATCCATATCAGAGTAGTGTAAACCATTTAGAGCCGAGTGGGTCTATAAAAAATTCCCGAAAATTTTAATTATACGCAGGTACATATTAACAGTATTCTAAAAAATGTTGATATATATTTAGTATCAGTTATTGGTGCATCCATAATGGATTTGAAAATCGCATAAAAATATCCTTACTACAATTATATTTCATTACACAATTTTGTATGCTTATTTTCAAATACCTCTTAATTTTACTTGGAAACATTAATTTTACTATGATAATTTTATATTGATGTTTCTTTGTACAATATCGTGTAAATTTACTCATAATTTTGATTTAGAAACTTACGTGAAGTAAAATGCATACAAATTCCAACAAAAGTATTACAGTATAATTTTCATATTATTAAATTTTGCATGGGACATAATTTGTTTGTTATATTATCTATGAGTTTTATATCGATAGTTTAGCTAAAAAATAGAGATTTCATTTTTCTTTACAAGCAAATTTAATACAATTTGTGATGCAATTATTAATCACAGTTTTAAAATACTAAGTTTATTTCTTATACATTGATTCATTTTGTATTTTTCATTTTAACTGGAATTGGTGGATTGTTTTTCAACGTATAATATAGTTATAACTTCAGACTCTATTTCTATACTATATTTAGTAAGTAACGTATTTAATATAATTTTACTTAATTATACAGGGCTGTAGCTAGCCGGGGGCCAGGGGGGCAATTGTCCCCCCTGGAAAAATATGAAAGTGCCCTTTCCGCAAATAAAATGCCTTTTTAAGACTATAAAAATTTTTTTTAGCTCAATGTTTTAATTACGAAATCTATCATATATATGTAATTAGTTTAATCAAAATCAGTAAATGTATAAAAACAGTAAAAAGGCATTAGTTTTATTTCAAATTGTAAAATTATATTATATATATAAATACAGCTTAGCATTTGTATTCGGTATGTTGAAGACATAGATATTAGTCAAGGTTAACAGTGAAGTATTAAAACAAATATCTATGGTTGAAGATGACTCAAAAGTGAACGAGGATTTTCTGGGCTTCATACAATTAGAAAAAATGAATGTCAAATCAATTTCAGATGCTCTCATTTCAAACTTAACAGCATAGGGTTTAGATCTAACAAACTTGGTTGCCCAAGGCTATGATGGAGCCAGTGTGATGAGTTCAGGTAAGGCAGGAGTACAGGCGAAAATCAAGGAATTGTATCCCAAAGCTACATATGTTCATTGCGCATCCAATGTATTGAGCCTGGCAATATCATCTAGCTGCAAGTCAGTTCCATCTATCAGAAATCTTTATGATAGCATCTCTAAGATTACATGGTTTTTGAGTGCTAGTACAAAACAGAAAGAAATCTTTAAAAAAATTTTTCTTTTAAAATTAGATGATAACTTGATGGAACTATTGACAGCCACAGAAGATGATGGAGAGCTAAATGAATCAATGTATGCCATTCAAAAGGGCAGCAAAAAGCAATGTGTCCCAAAGTTTTGTGCCACTCATTGGTCTGCAAGGCTCAAAACTGTATCTGTCCTTCTTGCCAAGTATGCTACAGTTTTGGATGCTCTTGATAATATTGTCAAGGAGAGCACTAGATACTCAAAAGTAGAGGCCTCTGTCTTTATTAGACTACTAGAAGATCCTCAGTTTATTGTAGCCCTAGTAATTAGTCTAGGAATATTGAACTACCTTGGACCTGCAATTAAATTGTTACAAGAGAAAGAGTGTAACTTAGAAGAAGCATATGAAAATGTTAGGATTGTGAAATCATGAATTGAAGATGGCAGAAACAATGAGCAGTATTGGAGTAAGCTATGGGGCAGAATAGAAGGCATTGGTAAAACAATTGACATTGAAATCAAATCTCGAAGGCTAGCAAGAACACAACAGTACTGAGCTAATGCTACTTTGGGAGAGAATCAATCAGCTTAGGACTACTACAGATTAAATATATTTTATCCCTTCTCTGATCATGCTATTAGCCAATTGAATGACAGATTCACCAATCATCATGATCAATTGATTGCAGCTGAATACCTTATCCCATCAAAACTGGTTTAAATCACTGAAGAAGATTGAAAACATCCTTGAATATTATGCAGCATTTCTTAATCAAATTGAAAAACAGGACATCCCTTTTGAGATAGAATGGTAGAAAAGAAAATACGAGGTATTTGAAGCTTGTCCTAGTAATGAGAGTGATGTAATATTGCAATGTGGTCAACACTTCCTCATAATAAAAAAGATTCTAACAATATTTATGTCAACACCAATGGGTAGCATTAGTTGTGAGAAATTCTTCTCTGCTCTGCATCGTTTAAAGTCATGGACACGATCAACAATGATGGAGCAATGTTTAAATGGTCTTGCATTGTTATTTATCCATTAAAACAGTAGTTAAATTCTAATACCTCAACAAGTAATCTCACGCAAATCAAATTGTAGGGTTAATAATAAAAATGTGTGAACATGCTTTTCTCTTTAATTTTGATACTAACTGATCTATTAATATACATTCATACTATCAATTAACTGATCTAATAATTATCTCTTTTGTATATATATGTATACCTACTCAACTTATACAATCACATTATAAATAAACTGATCTAATATTATTATCTCTTTTGTATATATATATATATATGTATACTTATCTTATATATTCACTCACAGTATCAAAAACTTATCTAATATTATTATCTATTTTGAATATATATATATATGTATGCTCAACTTATAATTCATTCACACTATATAAATAAACTGATCTAATAATTATCTCCTATAGTTTTGTATATATATATGTATATGAATCCGGGACAAGTCGTACCTTAGACAAGCTGTACCTGGTATAAGTTGTACCTTGGACAAGTCATACTATATTTTATTTATTTATATAAGTAAAAATATATTGTACACAAGTTATATTAATAAAATATATATCATGCATATAGGTACCACCATGCTATGAATACCAAGTCTCTCTGAAGATATGTATTATATACAGAAATAGAAATATGTTCATGACAATAATTTATTTGAAAAGAAAAAGTATTGTTTAAGTCAAGTTTATGTCAGCCAAATCATTTATTTTTAATAACAGAGTAACTTTATTATTATTAAGTTTATCGTAAGTTTATTACATAT
>JAYRBW010122690.1:0-39092 GCA_036023295.1 Invenusta paracnida
GCATTATAAAAATATTAATTTTGTTTAATTATTTTATTTATTTAGGGAAATTATATTAATATAACCCTTTTTAACGTATAGACATAAATTTATAATGCTACCATAACAGATAATTTTAAAATCCATAAAGATTATTCTGAAATCAGCTAAATTATAATATTTGCACTATCTTTGACACACAACTTATTTTTTTATATAAATCTATCATGGACTCTACATAGTTAACATTTTATTTTTAACTAAAAATTAAATTTCTGTGTTAAAATTACATTAGGTTTAATAATAATGACAACCCGCACTATATATATATAATTTTTTTTAATACGACATTTCGGTCTCACCTATGTATAAGAGACCATTATCAAGTCGTATCCGAGACTGTAACGTCGTATTTTTTAATTAAATACATATTTTTCCTATAGTAGGTTCCCCAAAAATTATTGATTTTTGAGCGAATTGGCTATTTCCTTTTACCATATATTAGGTTCAATGTTTACCCCCTATAAAGAAATTAGCTTTTTGTTTCCACAAATTATTAAGTATTATTGAATATAATATTAAATACAACATTTTATATAATAATCCTTTATCATATAGGATTTTCATAAGCGAGTCAAAAAATAGCCATTTATAATTTATATAAAACATAAATGACATCGGTATTGGTGCGTAACTCTAAAACATATAGCTTTGAATTGATTTATTTTTATTTTTATAATAAATTTTTATAAAGTTTTCAGCTCTATTTAAAAAAAATATTGCTTATTCAAATAACACGGAAATCTAATACGTTTAAGTTAAATAATTACAATATAAGAAGTAACATTTCTATAAAACAACAAAATGCGCAGCAACTGTATAATCTTCTCAATAAATATAAAGATCTTAAAAGATGTGAACGCATGACGCAGCGTTGCAAATAATTCTGGTGCCAAAGAATACAAGCTCCCTAGGTAGAATACACAGCGACTGGTGTTCTCAATTTAAGCGCCATGATCACTCAATTATTGCACAACTGATGACAGAAGGGATCGGAAACAGGAAGAGCAAGAGCCCGTCGAAGTCTTCTGGAGAAGTAACGGAGAGGGAAAGTCAACGCCGGAAATCCATATGGTCCTCACGTCTTGAGTAATCTGATAAAATCAGTGTCTACGAAGACAATTAATCCCAACTAAATCTATTCCAACTTTTTGTAAGAACATATGTTGGTCTATTTTTTATAACTTATAAGAGTTCTGCCAAATTGGCGCTATTAGTGTAGATTGGTCTTTAAAAAGAAAGCAGTGAAATCGTTTTTAAGACAAATAAAATAATGCGATACATAAAGGAAGCATTGACATAATTTGTTAACACTATATATGATTAATTATTTCATATTTAAACACGGTTTTAACAAGTCCATTTAAATGAGAAAGCTTACAAGTTCCACTTAAAAGTATAGTTTTAACAATTAATATACGCTATAAACATCCATTTCTATTATATTTTTCTACGCATTAATTTTTAAAATAGAAATTAAATTTATTTCAGGGTGTTAAAATCTTCACAGAAAATTTAACAATTATCTAAAGCTTCAACGAAAGAAAAAATTAAAATGTTATGTATGTCGTAATATTTGTTTTATAATATGAATAAATCATATTTCTGTAATTGCATTTGATAAAAATTGTGGAAGTAAAAAATGTATTAAACAAAAATTTGTACAATATTTTATTTAACACACAAAAAGGTTATAACAACTATGTAAATATTATTCATATAAACATATGTATATGTCATTGAAGCACAGTTTGACGATATTTTAACAAAAGCCAATCTTACAATGTTTAGAATTTTATGAATAGTTAAACCATCTACTTTGAATGTGCGTCTAAAGAGATTTTCAAAGTACTATTCGAGCCTTCATTTAGACTTATTTTTTACATTAGTAGTAAGGTTGTGCCTTTCTGGCACATCCCCCTCTTATCAGACTATAATATGCTTCTTCTATCCCCTTCGACCAATCACAATTCAGTATGACTCGGTCACTACTGCTGAGTCACAAAACGAGTAAATTCCATATCCCAGGACACCACAAAAGGATTTAAAAAAAATTCTAAACAACTTATAGAATTGAGACTGAAGTGTTGGTTTGGTTGCGGATTCATGGAAAACTAATGCCAAGCACATGTCATAAGTAAATACACCACTATTATTTTTCCAATCCTGACACTGACTATTCTTCTCCTTATCTTATTTACTATTTAGACATAGATTGAGTACTTATTTTAAGCCTTGTTCATACTATTTTTTCAGAGAAATCCCTCAACATTTGCAACACCCACTCATAGTGGTATAATTATCGAATAAAGTGTATTATTATTGCCGACAAAGTGTACTGTCGTAAGTAATAGCAAAGAGATACCGTTCAGTAGCTCTGTGGAAAGCAAAATGAGCTGAAATTGACGCGTGTTTCTTTTTTATATTTTATTTAACCTGTCAGTGACCTAGCCATACTTGAATTTGATTGGTCTAAGAGGAGGGAGACGGCAAGTTTAGTCTGCCATGAGAGTAATGACATGAGGAGTGGGCCAGACATGTCTGACATTAGTCTGACATGAGGAGTGGGCCAGAATCACACCTTCCATAACTACTCAAGTTTAAAATAATCATCTGTAACTTCATTTTTGTTAGATATAAATATTTAATATATTTATTTAATAAAATTAAAGTGACGAATTATTAGTTATTTTGTGTTTTGGTAATTTAATTGATACACTATTAGTATGAAAATATATCTTTCACTTTTTACATATAATGGCATAATTTTTTTACATTTAAAGATAATTGTGACTTCAAATTAGTCTAAAAACTTATTTTTTTAAACATTTCTCGTTAATACATTTATATTTTTAAACACGGCTTGCTTCAAATATGTTTCTCACATTAAATGTTGGAGACAAAAAGCATTTCTTATGCTAGCGTCTATATATGTGTATGGTCATAAAAATAAACGTTTATTGAAGAAAGATGTGCACTGCGTTAGATATATAAGCATTAATATATTTGTAATGCCTATATATATATATATATATAAATAGGGTATATAGGCACGTGATTATGTATTATATCCCAGTCATAATCCCATTTAGACATTCAAACACATCCCAAGATACAATATCTTCCTTCCGTTTAGCGGATAAGATCCTCTTTAGCGTCTATGAAGCCCTCGCACTATGCAAACTCCGTTTCTCTCCGGCGTTGAATCTATATTGCAGAGATTCTTTTGTGTTGTTACCTTTTCCAAAGTAGACGCCGGTCATGCCACCTAAACCTACTAAATCACAAACAAATCAAGCAGGCAAGAGGCATTGGGAAGCATTTCTCATGCCCTGTTGCACTCAACAAGTAGAGAGAGCCATTTGGTTCCCAACAGATCTCTATCACCAACTTCCTTAACTAGAAATCACTCGCTAGTGGAGATGTGTTGAATCACTTACAAAAAGCTGATGAGATAAAATCGTCGTGTTGCCTATTCACGTATGTTCATAGATGTTATAATGAAACCAATGATTTTGTACACTGCTCAGGAACCCCCGCTCTGTTTTTTGATAATTTACCGCTGCATTACCGTATACACGAAAGCATATATGTATTTACGCATTTTTATTATTATATACACGTGAAATGCAACCATATCAATGCGGAGGCACACTTACCGATGTGTACCTAATAAAAGCAGTACTGATCTCTCAGTACAGCGAAACACACAATTATTGTGTATACATAATAAGTTTAAAAGAAGCGCACCACTAACGGAACTAAGTGTTTTATTTATACAAAACAAAAATTGCAAAGAAAAAACTTTCAATGGCTTCAGAACAGACTAAGAGCGATACATTTTGGCGACGAAGTGGAAAAAAAAGTTTATGAAACCTGTCTGCACATTATGCTAGTATATTTTATGTATGCGATACATATTCTTTTACAGTTTATAATAAACGTTAAAAAATACTTTGCTTTTCATTCAGAGCGATTGAAAAGTTATTTCAAGTTCATGCTTCAAGATTATTGTAAAACATATGTATATATATGTATATTTACTTTTATTTCCTGCTGTTATGATAAAATAAGTGATGCACTGGCGTCATCCTCTTTTAAAGGAACACCATCAAAATTAATTCTGAACACAATATTATCGAAATATATAATTAGTAGTTCAAATTTGAAATATTACTCAACATCGTAAGTTTTCAAAATAGAGATACTTATGCACGTTAAATTTGTTTAAGGTAAAATGTACATTGTGCAAAAATTGTCCCAAACCATAACATTAATTTTTATTAAAATTGTATAATACATCTGTAAAATGAGATTTATTTAATAAATATAAAGTAAAATAATATTGGCACATATTTGTAAATTGTCTACTTGAGAAATAAAAGAAAATTTTCATTTTCATAAATGAAACCATTTTATTGGGGTATATACATGTATGTATTTACAACACCCACTTTAATTTTGCTCCCAGCAAATCATGGGTACATATATTATATCGAAAAGAGAGTAACGTTTTATAATCTGTATTATCAAGTTTACTCAGATACTTTAATTTAGAATAAAGCTTGTAGATGATGTTATCTTATAACTTATAATAATTTAAGAACTATATTAATTATGATAATTATCTAATCATAAACAAATTATTACACTATTACAAAAATACAAAAAAAGGGATAAACCAGGAACATAGAGAATAAGCAAGAAAGGTAGAAATATAAAGTGGTGCTTCAATTGGTACTACTATTGCAAATTACTATGCAGTATACGGGGAGAGCTGGAGTAGGTTATCTAGGCAGTATATATAAATGCTACTTTTTAAAATACATTTGCAATAAAGTGGTGGTATGCTGCTATTGTATTTTGTAGTATATTTTATAACAGTTTTATAGTAAATTATCTACTAAAACCTTAAACAGAAGTCACCATTATATATATTTCTACTTTTCTGAATTATATATATTTATAATATAATAATATAATATATTTATAATATATACAATTACAAAATAGTATTTGTACTAAAAGAATGTTTACGCAAAAAATAATCAGAACTGCGTGCTTGGGTTGTATATAGAATGGAAAACATGAGGTAGATATATAAAAGTAGATTTAAAAATCAAACGCTTAATTGTACTTTTAATAAAATAAAATAATCTTATGTTCGCATAAAAAGTAAATAATTCTGCCTGGTTTACGAATAAAATACCTATTTGGAAGGGATATACCTTTTTGGACTCGCCATATTTCTTACTAATTGCCCTACTATTTAACAATAATGTTTGGTCTGTTTCGTAGAATGATGTTCTAAATAATAAATCACCATCCTCTCTAAACAAACAGAGCAGGTGGAGGAGGTTTCATACGCGGAGCGCCATTTCCTTTTTGATACCGACTTGTTCAAACTAATTGTGGCGCTAAGATCCCCTGAAAACTATCACATTACAAACTCGTGTCAACAGAAGAGGAATAAAACACATTCGGACGCAGCTATTCTCAATTTTACTCAAAGCAAAAAAAACTCAATCCATTAAAGAAATGTATGTTCAATCAACTTATATAGTCGGCGGTCAAAAGTCAGAAAGAAATCTTAACGAGGGGTGGTTATAACAGGTTTCCTCTTCGTTTTCACAATAGTTTAACCACCCTATAACATTTTCATATGCAAGCAGCAGTTTTTCACTATAACTATTTTGCTGTCACATGTTTGCCAGATATTGGCGGTGTTCTTTAAAAAGAATTCGATTCTACTTCATGTATGCTTGATTGTAGATTTTGGCTGACTTGACCAGCTCATTTTTAATGGAAGGAAGAGAATATTCTAGTAGCTTTCTTTACATTTTACCGACAAAACCTCAAATAGTTCGGAAGCCTTAAAATATTATTAGATATTAGTTACAATGGTCATTCCGTATCGACAGTGTACATTTTAGAATATAATGAATGACGCAAACAATGTAATATTTGGATGACTTTTTAAGAAAGTGGATTTCTTGGAGTTTTTAGAACAAATTATTATTTATTCTCTGCCTCATTTGGTAGGTAGCAACATTCATAATTTTAAGAGCGCTTTGTTAGTGGCAATATTGGCAATAATGAATTCCAACTTGTGATTAGTATTGTTTAAATCTATAGAAAATAATAAATAAAAGATTATTATGGCAATTATTAGGCAAAAATTCAAAGTTTGGATTATTATTAAGATAATTAATTAGTTCAATTAATTTGAATTATTTTATTTTCAAGCAAGTTACAAAATGTTCGCATCATGCTGATTAAACGAAAATGCTTATCATTCATTTATACATATTTCTAAATATAAAAAAAAAAATGTCTCGGTTTTATTAGCAATAATCGGTATTTATGGAAAATGTCAAATATAATAATTGCTTTTAAATAGTAATAAATTGTAAATGAAATGTTTAGACATTTATTTTACCGTCCACTTTTAGTGATGACCATTTCCGTTCCAACAGAGTAGAAGGTGTGCCACAATTTCTCTTCCAAAAGCTCCACCTTCGTCACCTCAGTTATGCAACCACTTCCATCGCTTCCACCTCCATCTGGTGACACTGTTTCTTCCCCTGTAGCAGTTGAAGGCAGTGCAGGGGATGCGGCCAGGAGGACATGACCTAACGACCGATAGTTGGCAAGTGTCGTCAACTGGGATATCTCCGTATGAGGGTGATGTCCACCGGTAAGGAGAGCGAAATCACCGGGTGAGCTACCGATTGGAGTTCCACCGGGTGAGTGAAAGGTCGGAATTTGAGCGAATGGATTCATTGTTATAGCTGATGCAACCAAAAAAAATAATACTTTAATATGTTTGACAGAAAAAAATGTTTTATGAGGTGTTTTTCTAACTAGGATTTTTTTAGTATTACGTAATGCTTGTCTGCAATAAATTATCTTTGCTAAAGAGTTGAAAAAATTTCTTTGCCCTTTGTTTGGAGTGTTTTGCAACAGTTATCTCATCATATGGCATTCTTCTATAGCCAATCATACAGTCCTAAGAATGCCTTGTCTCTCCAATGATAACTGCTCAGTTGATCTTCTTCCTTGTATTGTCCTCTCTTCTGAAAGGAATACTTCAATTTGTAGACTATATCTGATGATGCATACCCAACAGCTCGTCTACAATACTGCATTGAAGCAATAAAAACCTCTGTGGCTTTTGGATAGGTAAGTGTGATTTACCCAAAAAAGGAAATGCGTAAACATGAGCGCATCATCCTGTCTACTACTTTTATATTGAAAAGTAGTAACTAACAGAACCGTATTACTTTTATTGTCTTATTTATATTACTCTATTAATGTACATACATACATGTATAAGGGTATGTAGAATTTATTGCCTTCACTATAGTTACATATCATTTTAAATAATGTATATATTCTAGTTTCTTTGAGAATGAAAAACAGTTTACATGCAGTAATTAAATACCACCATGTCAAGAAAATCCGAAAGAAAACGTATGAAACTTTAATTTTTAAATGAACGGTTAATTATTTAAACAGTTTAAATATAAAATGAAAACCTTTTTATGATTTTTATTATCACTTGATATCATTTTAATATCCTCAATATTAGCTGCCACGACATATAATTTTATTCAGTCTAAGCAATTTATTAAATAAGGTATAAAAAGTGTATCTTAAATCGACCTTTATAAGGTCGGGCGTACCTATAACATCGACCTTTCCAATTCTCAAATATAAGAATGCAAATTGATGTTACATAACCTTGGAAATTGTTGCTATATACCGGCTCATAGAATGGTATTTTTTAAAGAACTGTACGACCTCTCTCCTCAAAATATAATATTGATCAGAATCATCACTTGATCAATAATTATCTCAACAAAATGCAATATTTTTTAAATAATAAGAACATAATTGCATCACTTTTCATCGGATAATATAATAAAATATTGTTCTCTTCGTCTTTGAGTATACCTATTACTTTCTTTTCGAATAAGCCTTCGAACAGTGTGCCCTCAAAACGACTTAAAATTATTTATAGAAATTTCTGTGATTTATAAAAATTGAGACATATTGACCAGAGTCATGCAGAAATCTTTACTTTTATCTGATATACACATTTTAGTACAAGAGTATTGAACTACTAAGTGACAATATCAAATTTATTTAAACATATAATTTTTATTAGAATTGAGCAATACGCTATAAATTTCCATTTGCCATCACATGTGAGTAAATATTTTCTCCAGAGTTATAAAATTTTAAGTATGTATTCTTTAAAACGTATATACGAGTATTTATAGTAAGTACATCTTTCGGTTGTATTTTCGTGTCATTTTAATTTTTGTATTTTTGTATTTTTGTATTTATTTGTATAACCAATATGATATCTACATAAACGTTGGCATTATATGTATAGACTTAGATTATAAGAGTCTGGCTTTTCTGTACACAATTTATAAATAATAATCCATCGTTATATACCAAATAATTTAGCACCATATATAGAGAACAAGGGGAGAGTATTTTAAAGCTTACATTTTCTTGAGATCCCTATATCTATAATTTCACATATTAAGAAAAATAATAAATGATAATATATATTTACAAAGACGTTATACAAATCATATATCGTATTCATTTTCTAATATTTAACTTAAAATCAAAACAGAATAAACTGAATTCTAATTATGTATTTTTATTCAGTACAACGTCAATACTGACTTGTAATACACATTGGAGCCATTTATATACATGAAACATGTCTGCACAAATGATTTGCTTCTCACCTCCACGCCTGTCATTAGCACTATATCTATTTGGCGCTAACAGCCATATCTTCTTCTTCTGACCCAGAGTAGCACTACCAAGCGAAACACCATATGTATGTGTGTTTGCCCATTACATTTGATGTGCACTTCCAGTTCAGCTGCCGGCGGCACGATGGAAACAGTTGGGCCCTCCAGACAAACAACACCCCGATGCAACACCCCCTAGTCGCTCTGTCAGATTTAATGTTCTCCCCAAGACAATTTATTTTGGCGTCAGAGTAGCGTGTTCACCTCTTCTCTTATGGCAAGGTCGACCATACGCTTCGATATACACGATGGCCTCGTACATGTTGGTGACTGTCAGAAGGATGCAAAGTGTCTCCGTTGAACACGCAGTCGACATCAGTTGCATGGCGCCATTATTAGTAGAAAACTTTGCAGCACAAATTTACGATGACTTTTTTGTTTAATACGGCGCAAAAAGTCTCTCTTTTTTGGAGAAAAGAGATAGACAGTATTAGCAAGAGTGCAATAATTTTTAGCACCATGGTTTTCTTGTAAAGTAACAACTGTTACTTTCTTCTCATGATGGCAACATTGTAACTGGGTATTATCCTATACGGAAATGTTTCACGTATACGCCGGTTGAAAGCTATATATGTAAAAATTATAACACCCTAAATATCTGCCATATTAATTTGATTATTGAGGACCAACAGCGCCCAATTGCTATGAGCGTATCTAACAGACCCTAGTAATAGCGCCTCTGAGTGTTCAGAGAGAGGCCTTTGAAATCACGGTCTCGACCGGCGATTGACTTGTCAGGAATTATCCTCGACAGTGTCGCTTTCTGCGCCTTCTCTGTCGTATCATGCAAGCCGCCACCGCTGTAGCTCGCCTTCTATGTAGGTATGTAGGAGTCGGTAACACCTATGGAGAGAGAGGGGACATATATTATACGTCGTGCGAAGACTATCGCCCCTTCTGGCGACTTTTTCACCCTTTCTCCGCGCCCTTTTTTTATACTGGCGCGCATGCGACATTTTACCGGATTAGTAGTGGCACCGATAAGTGATGATAGGTGCTTTCAGTGGGTTACTGGTAAGTATCCCATTTCATTTTATAGTGTAAGTGAAGGACAATGTTAGATATTAAGTTGGATGGTATAAGCCTATATAGTATCAAATTTACCAACTGTTTTGTAAGCTTAAATGTACACATCTTTAGCTCAATGACTACTAGTTCAATAGGTTGTTCTCGTATATGTGTGATCCTGACCACAGCGTAAATTAGCAGAAATGATTTCGACTCTATATTTTATCCTGACGATAACTTCGCTTATATCACATGTATGAATGGATCTATACCAATAAAAAGCTTATGTGTACTATTTAATAACGTGGACATCCTTCAGATAATATACATTATGTATCGTTGCATTATTCGTCAGCCGAACAACTTACACAATATCTGTCAGTGTAAATTACGCCAACAAGCCATGATGTTTTCAAAAGGCTATGCAGTTACACAAATAGACAACTTACAGGGAAGAGAAAAATGACAAAATAATTTAGGAAAGAGTGAGAGCGATTGGTGTTGAAAATTAAACATTTTCACTAAATTGCGCCAGGATGATGTGGCTTATAATTTAACCCCCTACATATAGCGTCAGGTTATTTTTTCAGAAAAACGAATTTCCAGAAAACTGAAAAAGTTACAGTTCTAGGGCCGGGACAACAACGAATGGCGCTATATGTGGATCACTGACACATTTACCAATACATTCCGACTTCATAAAAGTAAGCCTTATACCCGGATACGCTCATAATACTGTACAACGACATTGCAGATATAAGGCAAGTTGTAAACAGGGGAGAAATGGGGAGCCATATCAAGGGAAGCAGTCGGTTGTGTTTGCTGTTTTGTTCAATAAAGAATGATCCCATGTAAAACACAGTAATATAATTCGAGGAACATATGTACCGGGAGAAAGTTTGGCTTTCTAGAATGTTAAATGTCAAAAGTATACCATCTCATGCGAGCATATTTTTGCCTCAATCTTTAGACATCAATCTTAAACATTAACAGAGCCCAACAGATAAGTAAATGTCATAAATGAGGAATGGGATTTGCTAGAAAAATATTGAGCACTATTAAACTACTGAAGATTTTAAAATCAATTTTAATGCTTTTCATTTTAAAGAGTGAAAATGTACCAAAATGTGTTCCAAATTTTCTCCAAGGGGTTTAATATAGATATATTATATTTAAGAATCATAGAACTTTTGTGAAATACATGTTTAGTCTTAAATAATTTCATATATTATGTATAATTAAATGATTATGGACAGATTATTGAAATATATATATGTAGTTTATATAATGAATTAGTAATATTTTATTTTGATGAAATATTAACTTAACGTATTACTTACTGCTCTGCAGTAGCATGTACAGGTCGACCTTCTAAACCACAACTATTTGAATAAATATTAAAAATTGAAGAAGATGCAACAGCACGGGTAAAAAGAACGAATGCATACTCTTTACATAATACACTGAACTATAGTTTGTAGTGTAACTACTTTTGAAAACAAATGCATAAATCCAATTGTCGTGAATATAACGATAGAATAGTGAATGACATTGTTAAAACGGTAACAATCAAAAGTATACAAAATATTAATTTCACGCATGATAGGCATTATTTTATCCAATTTTATAAGCTTCGTATAGACTTTTAAAACTACAAAGTTATATACATATATTAAAGCATTTCAATATCAAGCAGTTAAAACCAGCTATACTGAAATAAATATTTCATAGAAAAAATAAGGCATATAAGTAGTGCGATCATAAACGCTATTTTGAAGATTTCTATCTTTAACATATCACTTTGAACATATTTTTGATCATGTATCTAATCTATATATAGGCTATACATACACTGCGCAGTTATAAGAGAACATTTTTAGGACTCATTGGCACTTACCGGTAACACGGTTTCTATTAATAAACCTCATGGTCCACATAAAGAAACATATCTCAAATATGACCCACATGTGCTATAAAAAGAAGCTGTTACTTCGCATCCTCGCATTATAATATATAATAAAGATGTTTTGAGGAGACATTTTTATGGCAAATAGTTGGAATTCTCGTGTTTTCATTCTCTATATGTACGTACGTACGTGTATACATAATTATATGTAGGTTTAAGGTATGATTTTTACTTCTTAAAATTTCACATAAACCGCTCTGAGCATGTTTTGATCAAAGCAAACAGTGCATGCATATAAAAGGGCCGACTGCGCATCATGTATTTTGTTTTATGAAATGTAATATTCTTACACATATTCATACAGTCTCAATATGTTATGCTCAACAGTATGAAATTTTTATTAGATTATTTCAGTAAATTATTTGTGCACGACTCAAGTTGCCTTTATAGATCTTGCAAGCATCCAAGCCTTCAATTACAGACTGGGGAACATTCACACTTCTCAAGTGACTATAGGCGGTTACGATAAAAAGTACAGAAATGCAGAGGATTTTTGAAAATTGATACCTAATGGGATTGATTTCGGCAGAAAATGAATACAAAAGCGCAATCAGAGGAACATCCAGTACATCTATAGAGCACATCTGTACAAAATATGTCAAGAATATTAACATCAGTAGAACAAAAAAATATGTGGATGGCAACGCGGGGAACAATATTTTTGCAAAAAACAGCGTTGTGCGATTTCTGTTTCTCTTTTTTCCATCATATATAAAGGTGTATTCCCGGTTTTCATTTGGCAATTAAAAGGTATCTTATTGCACACCGTTTGTGATAAAACTATAATAAAGTGAAATCTTATATTTGTAATATTTTCTTTCTTAGCTGAATAATAATATTGTATACTGTGTAATAATACTCCGTACAAAATCTTTATGCGAGCATATTGATAATGTTAAGCATTTTAAACATTCTTCTTAAAAAATTAATATGTTTGTTCAAATTTTCTTAAGAAATATTTAAAATTATTTCGCTTTGTAGATTATTTTGTAATATATTGTTGAGAATCATTAATAATAGAATTGATTGTTGAGAATTAATATATATTTATATTCATAATTTTTATATTAACTGAAAATTTTCTCATTTATAAATTTCAAAAGGGCCATTATGAAGTAAAGCAACTTTGATGTGTGAAAATGAAGAGTTTGAATGTTTCTTTTTAATTTTTCCCAATCCATTCATGTGCATATCCCGCATTGTACAACATATTCCCCTCCTTTGCTTTATTACATCGATAAAAAATGTCTATACACGAAGAAGCCATATGTAATGGAATGGAAAGTATTATGTGCATTAGTGGTTCAAATTATGTGTGTAATTATTCAATTTAGGAGTTAGATTTAAAAAATCCACCAAAGTGATCTTTTGTATAAAATTCACATATGTAATAACTTTTTTCTTTTCCAAAAAAAATAAATATATAAACAAGAGTATGACTCCAATTAAGTACTCACAATTTCACTCAGGCTTAAAGAAGTGACACAGTTTTAGATTTCGTTCAACATCATTCTATATATATACATACATATAATATATACAACACAAACAAACTAATTTTACGTATTTACGAAGGTGCTTCCCATTTGTTACCTACTTTTTATTTCCAAATCCAGTTGTCCCTATAATGCATAATAGATATTAGTCCCCAGTGTTAATGGCATAGACACGAAGAATATATTTGCAAGGTGAGTAGTTTATGTACATAAACTGAGCTCTTAATTAGCAACTAATTACCATGATGTACATATGTCCGCCAGTTCTACATCCACTCAAACTTCCTCAGTTGTGTGTGCCATAATTTAGAATTTTTATCTTTTCGGAAGAATCACCAAGCTTCTTCGATTTTGCCCAAACAATTTAAAAGTATAAATTTCATACCTGTTGACTTAGAAGTATTTGTAAATCACACATTGTTGGTAACCTTATAGTTGGTGCGCAACGCGACATGAGCCCTAAATAGATAAAAAACATATGGTGTAACTTTAAATTGGCAAATCTTTTTACGCTTTATTTACTATATAGAAAAATAGTGGGTATCTATATAATTTGAAATTACTTCTATAAAATATGCATTGACTTTTTGTAAAAGATTAATACATAATTCATTAATGTAGTTAGAATGTCTTATTGATTAAAAGAATGAAGTGACAATTATAACACAATTTATGAACACAACTAACACAAGTTTCTTCAAAAATAAATTTACGTACATTTTCTGTTTAAAAATTTAATTTCAAATCTTTTATACTTTACATTTTTTTAATATGGGTATTTCTTAGTACGTATAGCCAAAAGTCGATTTTAAGATAAAAACGCTTTTAGACATATATGTATGTAGAACACTCATTTTAAAGTTAGTTATCAGATATATAATATTTTAAAACTACGATAGATTTTTAAATCAGATAATGGTTATGGTTTATTAGAAAACTTTCCTTAAATTTTATATTTCAAAGTTTATCAATTGGTAAAATGTATTTAGAAATATAATTATATTGTATATTAAAATATTAGCAAATACACATATATATATATAAGTCAAAAACAACGTTAATAGCAATGGACAATAATTATCGCATAATTTGAAAATAATATAATGAGTCAACTTTAGAATAACATTTTTGTTTGAATTACAAATTTCTCGAAATTATTGTTGATAAATCGTTTGAATTCAGTCCCCTGTATGTGATCGTATATTGATATCTATATGAAATCTATCGTCGTTGACTGGTATGAATGCAAACACACAAGATATAAATATATATAAATAGGAGTATACATGCCATTTGTGTAAACAAAACCACCATTAATTTGCAAATCTTCGAAAAATACGCAGCTGTCTACAGAGATGTCCTATCGACTCTACGATGTACACATAATCGCAGAGTGTATTACACATGGACCAAATATGATGCAGATAATTGGAATGCCTATAGCTTTATCTCTGCATCACTTCCCCATTCCGACCCGAAATCCCCTGCTGCACATTTATGTATTGCAGAGAAGTAGTACCGGCCGGACGTGTGTATGTCTAATTCTCAAAGTGGCGGAGTAAATATATATTGGGAGATATAATACGATAGTGTTGACAACTGTTTGGCGCCAGGGAAGATCAGATGTGTTCCATGCCGACATGATATCCCGGAATGATCCCATCGTGTCCACCGTCAATGGGAAATTATTGTTCTGGTGACACCAGTAGTGATTGTGAAGGCACGGGTTGTGCAATAATTGTGTTATATACGAATTAGATATAAATATACCGAAATTCTAGATGGGATGAGGGACTCTGAGAGATTTTAACGATATTGGTAACGTCGTTATTGTATAATAACTCTGTAAAAGCTTTACACATATATGTTTACAAATAACATAATATTTTATTAAATGCGTATTATTCTTGTGCTTTAATGCGACAATATAATATAGAGATATATTAATGCCTGCATTATATAAATAAAGGCTTTATATAGCTAAAATCATTTGAGGCTGAATTCATATCATTTAAATTATTATTGATAGAAAATTAAAATGATAATTAATGTATTTTCGAGTATACATTTAATATATATTCAATCTTATTTTTAATTTCATGATATTAACTACATAACTATATATATGTGTGTAACTGCTAACAATACGCTACAAAATTAAATTTACATGTGTTCGAAATTAGTAAATGAATAGATAATAAACTGTTTTTATCCTGGGCCTTGAAATAACATTCATTACTGGTTAAAAAGTATATTAAGCATTCTAATTGTCATTCTCTTTGACTATAATGACTATTTATATAAAATTATTATTTTATTTAATCCAAGATATTTAATTAAGGAGTCATTCGTTCTCAATTACATTCCATATTCTATATTTTATTGATATTGTTATTTTCTATTTTTGTATGCACTTATTATTTTAAATTGTCACTCATTATACTTAAATAGGTAAGTACGTATTTTCTTTAAAATCAATTAAAAATTTCTCATTCACTTAATACATTTTATTTTTGGAAAATATTCTGATTGATTTTTCATGCTACAAGTTTATTTATTATTATGGTCACTTTCTTTACATCGCTTCTAAAGCCCATTAATATAAAGCAAGAAGTCATCTTATTATATAGGTCAATGATCTCTTGTATTGTTGTGATGCAGGTTTGAATAAGGATCTTTCAGATAGTAGTTATCACTATAGAATAAATATAGATGCTCTATATGATAAGGTGTTTCTTTACTCTATATTATAGTTATATCACCACAAATGAAGAAAACAACACTCATGAATACCAGATTGTTCATTTGGGATAAATGTATTCTGCACGGATCTGCACAGTCAAGGTTCAACGATTGGTTCAACGATTACTCAATATAGATATACATATATCAACTTCAGTTTATCATCCTTTAAAATAAAAATGTTACATCCTTTGTATATAAATCAAACCCCTGATTAACAACCTGATTGAATATTGGTTGGGTCATATAGTGATCCATATATATAGTGGCCTACGGAGTAACCCCATATAATAGTACCTAAATTTGCCCGTAGATAGCGTCGCACTTTTTTAATCTATGCGCCGTAGTCAAAGGGTTAAACTTTATTCAGACGAGTAATAATAAACATCTATAATGACAAATCATATTATAAAAAACTATTTATTGTGAAGGTTTCAAAATGATAAACCAAAACCATCTTATATTATATTACAAGCTCTTTGGAAGCAATCGTTAAAGTATAATTCTATACATCGTTTGTCTGCAGACCTTTAGATCATCTTTTACAAAGCAGAATAGAAATTCATTCAACAATATGCTCGAAATTTTTGCCTGATAAGTAACTTTGTACCAATTGAGTTTACCTTTGATTTAAAAATGTATCCTTCTGGGTATGGCTTAGCTAAATCAGCGAAATATTGCTTCGAATATATATTCTTCTGATGTTACCGTATAAATTACCATTTTAAATTATCTCATTATAATAAAATATTTCAAAGATTTTTATAAAAAGTATCTAAATATGGATATAAAAATTACATACTTATAAGATAATTATTTGAGCATAAAAAATAACTTATACACCAATAGTATTATAAAAAAAAATTGAAAAAAATTATTTATACGATACTTGGATATGAAGGAAATTTTATTATTATTCAAAATGTATACATTTTGTATAAACTAAATATGTTGAGCAAAAACTTTTGAAATGTATTATTAATTCTTTATGGAATTAAATTCTTATACTTATCTTTGTAACGTTTAGGTGAAAATTCAGGAGTTTTAAATTATTTTTTCTTTATATAATTAAAACAGTGGCATAGTCGTCTTTATTTCATTAATTTTCTTTAAATCCATCATAAACAGCAATGGAACCTATGTGATACATCTTGACAAGCCTATAACCAACATAATACAAATCTTACTGTGTATGTGCATCATATAGTTATAATAGACATGTATGGTGGCACGGGGTAATTTTGCACGTCTACGCTCGATGTAACTAACACTAATTTCTGAGATTCAAGAAGAAATCTGAAATACAACTATATATTGCAAGAGGAGAAAAGGGGAGTATATGTAATAATTATACTTCTTATATAGATATCTGTATATGTATGTACATGAGCATATGGATACGAACCTCAAACTACACCTCATCCCATTTTAATATGTCTCAAAAATTAGATTGAAGTAAAAAGAGGCACAAATTACCTGGGTATAGGCACCCGGTCACAGACTTCCTCAATAGCCCAAGTTGATATTAAGAAAGTTAGCTGAGAAGGGAGAGAAAGAATCCCCCTTCTCGCGCACTGAGGAGGATAAAGGTATCCACTGTAGTCGAGAAAGAGACTTGCTGTGAATCCTCCGAGATCAAAGTGGAACACGTGTGGCCTGACTGCAATTTTTCGCGAGGCAAGTTACCTTCCGAGTGTGTGACACTTTCTTCGACACTGCTGTGAAGATAATTTGCGCTTTTCTCCTCTTGTTTCTCGTGGATTCGGATCTACTCCATCGTCATCACAACCAGTTTGAGTTTCTTTCAGTAAGCCAGAAATTTGGTTGAACATTCTCTTCTTTGAAAACGAAGGCAATGGAACTATTTGAAAGATGTTTGCGAGTTTTTCTATAACATGTATCTGTATTTTGTTGAATATGTATACATATATTGAGAAGTTTTAATTGCAATCTGTGAAAAAAATTGTTTTTATTTAAAAAAGGAAAGTTTTAATAATAGCATATACTTTTTGTGGAAATATATTGTTGTACGTATTACTTTATATTAAACATTATTATATATATGGATTAAGACAATAATATTATATACTAAATTAAATTTGGAATTGACAAATACTTTCTTTTTTAATATTTACAGAAAATGAAAATGCGCTTTTCCATTTTGTTCACAACCCAATTTCTGAGGCATATTTTTAATTGGAAAGTAATTCATAAGAGAAATTTAAAAATCTCTATAACCTACAAATAAGTAGGCTTAAATCAAAATATTAATAAAAAATATTTTCATATTTCTATACATTATTTGTATATAGGAAGAATATTATGTAAAAACGACATTCCTTAATATATACAGAAAATGTAGTGTACTTATACTCGTATATTATACTAACTTAAATTCATATGACAAATATTCTTATATTTTGTTTTATACGTATATATTTATTTAATATCCTACAAATCAGTATTTGCTATACGATAATAATAATAAATATAATAATAATAATGCATGCATAAAATATGCACTTGTAGTCAAAGTTGTGCAAATAAATCTGGCAAAGCAATAAATACTTCCGTTGGTAATCTCAATACCTCCCTCTATATTCGCGTAATAATATGTATAAGTATTGTGCAAGTACACAAAAGAACGATTAACTAACCATTTTCAGACGAGTAAGGCTCTAAATTAGCCACTCGTCGAATCTCTGACATGTTTACTATAGCCAATATAAGACATACCCTTGTGTACAGTGGTACGTGTGCTGGCATATATCCCATAATTATGTGTGGATGAGAGCTGATTATTGAGCTGGACATTTCATAGAGTGTAGTAAACACACGCAAACAAGCCTCTCTCCTCTTTAAGAATAATAATAGTAGCATCCCAAATAGGTTTCTTATCTCTTTCCCTTCCGAATAATTTCTTCTCTTAAGCCAGGAAGGACTTAAAAGGTTGCAACAAGCAATTACATTCTTGCACTTGCCCGAGGAATTATGACATCTATGGTGCTGACAGTCTTAAACCCAATGTGATCCCAAAATTCGTATTCTGGTCCGGTGACATAATAACTTAGCCTTCGATGCGGGATGCCCATCACAATTCGTAATCCTCTTTTCACGAAATGTTAAGATGAAGAAAAGCATACTTCTATAATAATAATTAAGCTAAGATGTTTATCATTGACTCAATAAGATTAAAAGGAGGGAATGTTGATAGAATATAACATTTTATAATCCGTTAATCTGGTTCGAGGAAGATGTGTCAAACTTGAGATATTTAACTGCCAAGTGTTAAACAGGTATTATGCGCATTAAATGTACATGTATTCCACAGTGATTTGGTCTTAAACCCCTTAACTCCTCACACTAAGAGGCATATATGCATATGACAAACTGTTTATGTTCCGGTAGACATTTTGAAACATTTTATTGGAATCAGTTCATATGTCACATGAATAACGTTAATACTAAATTTAATTTAATTCAATTCGAAAAATGGTGTAATTAATTTTTGTATCATTTACTGATTTCATATCATCAATTGACAGCCCTGTATGTATATGTGACTGTATTAGGAGAAATCAGTACTGAGACACTTTGACACTATTTAAAGTCGAATCATTGGAGTTGAGATGATGATGGACGTGCAAAATATCGCTATCATTATAACCGTTCAAACAATAATGAATGAAGTTGAGTAATCTTCTGTATTTGCATTAGAAATGCATGTTTATTTACATTATATAGAATTTGGTGTATAATGTGTATCATGTGTATAGGCACAAATGTACAATGCACAACATTTCGTTATTTATTTTAAAGTTTTTGTTGTTCTATAGGTATACATGTACTGATGGGCAATATAATGTGTAAAGGCATTAATATCGACCATTTAAATTGTTTATTACAAATTCTTAAAAAAAAAGACAAACGTGGAAAACATGAAATTCGAAAATATAGACCAAAGTACAATACGTCCAATTAGTCCAATAATTTGCTGGACTAACGTCGACAATGCATATTACAGGACTAGCGTCTAAGAGTACGAAAGTCGATGCTATTGTCATTTGCTGGACTAACGTTGACAATGCATATTACAGGACTAACGTCTAAGAGTACGAAAGTCGATGCTATTATCATTTGTTGGACTAACTTCGACAATGTCTGATATAGAACTATAGCATCTAAGAGGATCAACTTCAACAGATATTAATATATATTGATGCGGAAAAAACGTATTGATCACTTTTTTTTAAATAAAAGAAAGAAAAACCACTCTTAAGAAAAATAAATTTTATAAAAAAACCGAGCTTTCGAACTTGACAAAGGTTCATAATCATTGGTACACAGTAAAAACACAATGAAACACATTATATATAAGAATTAAAAATTAAGTGAACATAAATGCCAATGTACAGAAAATATATATATCATATATATATTATGAACTGGACTAACGCCAACACCATCAAGGATAGGACTAGTGTTTAGAAAGACAAAGCTTGACACTAGAAAATACAGGACAAAAGTCGACACTTATGACTTTTGAAAGTTGAACTAGGCGCTGACATTATTCTTGTATTTACCAGTGTCAATGTTAATTCTTTTAAACGCTATATAGTCCGATCGTTGACATAGCTTTTGATCTAAAAGTTAGTTCGTGTATAGACGTTATAGTTCACAATAATTGACGATGTCGACGTTTGTCTAATTTGAGAGAAATTCTTGTGTCGACCTATTATGACCCTATTTATACGTCAGCTTATTCATGAGTATACATAGAGAAACGATTCCTATGTTTTGAATGTATACCATGAAATCTACAATCAATTAGAAGATTTTTTATATGTATTTTTTATGGTATACATTCAAAACATAGGAAGCGTTTCTCTATGTATACTTTATGTATGTTTTATATTTATTTTTGATTTAAACGCAAACGAATTTTTTTTGTACTACTGCTCGTCTACCCTTGCTGATGAGTAGTATTATGTAAATAAATATCTATTTTGTGCGTAACTAAATAGATAAAACAGAAGCAATCTATTTATTAATAATATAAACATAGAAAACTAAAATAGATGATGTGAATATATATATATCCAAGAATATTAGTACTTTATAATAACAATAAATGTGCATAATGTACTGGTTTGAAAATTAATATACAAATAGAAATGATGAACAATTACCTATTAAGAATTTATATACATTTCACACCAAAATATGTAATTTTATTTTTGCTATAAATATATATAAATTACTTGTAGTCTACAGTATTGCAATTGGTAAAACTAAACGTTCAGATTTTAGTGATTACAGCAGCCATAAACGGCATTTTCAATGCTAAAACATTTGCCAGGGTAGACCTAAGGCGGCCATCAATATTAACAAAATCTCAATAATAGTCATTTATTTGCAAAATATGTATAATATATCGATTATTTTATTATGTAATAATTATGAAATTATATTTGTTATATTATGTACTAATCTTAATTGTGGTTAATTTATAACTCTCAAAATATAGATTTTATTTATTTTTAATGTCAGAGTCCATCGCAACGCCCTTAGAGTCGTTTCTCAATGTGTACTCTATAATGAGCTTATTCATAGATATATACCTACCTACCGATGGATTATTTTAAGGTAGCTATTATCTTAAAACCAATGATGTATTACATTTTTGTAGAATGTAAAAGAAGTATGGTACTACGAGTATATTAGTCATACAGTAATGGTATGTCATACTATGATTATATTTATTTCTATTAAATGATATAGTATAATAATTAATGAAATATTTGGATAAGTATTATAACAAAAAGCAATGATCTGAAATAGTATAGCCAACATATTTAATATATAAACTCCATAAAATCAAGAAAGTATAACTTTTTAATTTGCATTTATATCTTCTTTGTATTATTTAGCATATATATTGAATGTTATGACAATAATATTATATTTTAGCTTTTTAAATCTATGCGACTTACACGTAAGTATATTGTGCATATATTTTTTATTCTATGGGAAAAAATGTGAAATATTGTTTAACTACATTATATATATAATATATATTCAAACATCCTTTAATTTTATGCAGAAGTCTGTGTATATAAACACTAAAATAAACACTTATAATAAACAAATACATGATCAAATATTAATGATTCCCAAAATATACACGGCTCGCACGCATATGGGACAATTATATATGTAATGTAAACTATGATACATTTGGAATATATTTACCGAAGCGTCGTGAGGACAATAAATTTCAAATAACTGTCAACATGTTTCATTTTGCCATCTTCCTTCTTTCCCCGCATTTGCAATACTTCACTCATGTCAGTAAAAGGATTTGGCAAATTCTTTCAAAAATACTCAAGTGCAAGTACATTTTGCCCCAGTTTTCGCAATTATTATAAAAAATATTTCTATTTACTAAAATATTTAATATTTAGCTCTCAGAACTAAGTAAACTCGGCATATATGGGAGACTATACATTATACAACTACTTATCTTTTAAAGAGGTTCGTTCTATTGAATAACACTATATAATACTCATGTACATGTCGATTATGTATATTATTACAGTTGAGAGAAAAACAACAAACTTAAATTAGAGGTGGATAATTATTCAAAAAACGCATCAACAGGCCGTCAACAGTAACAGTTTTGAAGGTTTCGCCTAAATATTATCAAAACTCGGTTGATAGGAAGCATACGTTAATCACTAGGAGAGATTCGACAGAGGATACAAATATTTCATACGTGAACTAAATAACAGAAAACTCGTGAGGCTGGGTGAAAGTTTACACTAAATGCCACAGAAAACATAGTAGTCCTATATATTCCCTCAACCGCCTTGTCCAAAATTTGTAGAATTTCTCAGAGGAAAGAATTAGAACAGCACTATAAATCTGCACAGATGCCATTTTAATGAATATCTAGTATTTAAAAGGAGAAGTGACTGGAAAACGCGTCCCTCCACGTCGTGTGTGTTGTTTATTTCTTCGTTCCTTCTGCTTTGGTTTGGAGAACGCGAAGTTAATCGCTAACCGACGCCGGATGAGTTGACATATAAACTTGGTGTCAAAATTGGACAATGATGATGCTCTTGTTGATAGTTTCGTTTTACACAAAGATTGATTCCTGCTCTCAATTTCAGACTGGATAGCCGCGCGCCATGTAAGGAGTAGGTACCTATACACAGTCCGAAAGGAGGAGTTGGAAATTCGAAGGAGAAAAAATGTACCTACTAGAGATTACCGTCGGGAAATGATACAACACACCCGCTCATGGACTGGTTATCAAGATTCTGGACGGATAACTACAACAAATTGTTTACAAAACAGCAAGTAAACGAGCGGTAGAAAAAATGAAGTTACGTCCGGTGCTTGTGTAATTAACTTCCTCTCATGTTACAGAGTCTCCTTACGACCTTCCATGTGTACAGACGTACGTACATGTTCCTTAAGAAATCATCACCTTGCATGTTCGGCATTCTTTATTGGGACATGCGACATGTAATCTGTTTTTATTTAGTGTGTCCGATTGTCGAGTATATAATCTGCTTTATTTCTGATTACAAATTATCCACTCAGACGCCGCATATACATTACAGTATTATGTCAGTGCATCCAAACATCAACTGAACTATAGGTATAATAGATATACCCCTGAAATACATGTAAATAATATATAGGAATCTTGTAACAGATTGCTTTTATAATTGGAAGCGCTACTTTTTATTTATAAGTGTGCAAAACCCATTACTATATATTATAATAACTGAAAGTGAAAGCATTTCCGTGAAATTTGTGGAAGTTTACGTTATAGCTAATTAAATTATAGTTATGAAATATAATCTGATATATATGTCTTGTTTAATGCACAGGTATAAATAAATAACTTTTGCATAATAGATATACCTATAATAATATCTAATCATATGATTAGTAATGTTTTAATTTATATAAAGTGACTATAAAATCTTGCCTTACAAATATTTGTTTAATGTATCACATATCTATATGTCCATAGAAGATTACTAAAAGCGTTTTAAAATAAACATAATTAAATGTTAAAATAGGATGTTTAAAAATATATGTTAATGTAATAATATTATTTCTTAAAGATGTAAATACTACATAAAATAATTTATTAAAAACATTATCTTTAATCATAAATATATATATTGGTAACATTATTTTTGCAGCCCATTTATTTTTCAAAATAATACATCATGTTGTCCAATGAATTTATGTCAAGAATGCTATACTTTATAAAAATATAAATTATCTGCGAAACTGATTTCTAAATTGAAAAATAGTTCACATAATTAATAAAAAAGACAATTAATTTTCTTATTTATATGTTACAATTATATGTATTCTTACTTTTCAAATCTAGATATATCTCATTTTAAATAAAAATTTGATCGATAAAAAAACACCTATATACACATATTTTCCAAAACACATATTACTTATTTTATATTTTATATTTTAAAAAGAGTCGTTTAATTTGTAACTATGAATAATAAGTAATTCCTAACAAAATTCCTTATATTGCATGGATATAAGTAAGGTGTTATAAGCTCGAATAAATACTACCAAACTCGAAGATTATTTTACGACAATCAAAAAGAAAAAGTAGTATGATGTGGTTGTACCTACTTTACAACTGGGTTTTAGTTAAGTAACTTATTACTAATAATAACAAGGGTTTTTTTTCTGGGTTAAAAAATAAACAGCATATTAGATCTAAGTAGTATGTAAATTAACACAAATTTAAGTAATAACCCCTGAAAATAGAGGCAACTACTCACGAATAGCCGATTAAGTTTACTTAAAATCGATTATAGATGCTCCGTATATAGACAAATATACTGATATATATATATATTATTAACTAATACCTTATGGCGAAAACCAACCACTGCTGCGAAATATTCCTAATTCAACCGTATTAAAATATATTCAAGGTATAAGTATGACATTACTACAGTTTATGCATATTAAAAATTATTCAATTATTATACTAATTTTCAAGCGCGGGAAACTATCCGGACATACATTCTAATGGCATGTTAATACAGGCTGTATGTCGAGATATAGAGATGGAACCACCCACAGAGCCATGTGGTTTGATATCAGCGGTGGACGTGGTAATTGGAGCTGACATGATAGCGCTTGCATTCCTGCTACCGGCGTCACTTGGGCTTCACACCTATAGTTGGCAGGCTCAGCGTCGCTAAGTGATTAGCGCGCGCTTGGACCTTTTACCGACTATATGAGAATTTCCAGTATAGAGACGCCGGACATCTTGGCGACGGATCATTTAAATGGGAAAGTAAAGAATTTATCCCAACTACAATTTTATTGATTGATTTTTAACACAGTGAGAAATATGTAGGTAATATGTACAAATATAATATATGCCCGTACGATATAGAAAAATGTGTCTGGATGCGAACACCATTTAAAATGATTATAAGCCGGTACCTATATATATGCAAATAATGTGTCGTTAGTGAATTTTGAATTTTTACTTCATGTGTAGTTACCATATATAATGGGATGCTAATGAATAAGAGTCATGTATTCTAATTGAAATAAATTACTTAATACATGTATATACTAATGAACCACAATGTATATGTTTAAGTGGCGATTATATATGTATATTATCATACATGTTCAAATTCCGAAGTTGTTTCTATTTTAAATTTGTAGTTGCTTGATATAGCCAAATTACAGCAATATACATATATATGTGCATTTGAAATAAATACGATATTTTATTTTAGGTGTATATTTATAGATATATAAATTATATCTAACTGGATTGATTAAAAGAGTTACACAACTTTTCATGGATAACTATATAGCTATAACTCTTAATTAAAGTTTATAATATGAGCAGCTATATATGATACTAATTCATAGACAAGTATAAGATTAAAATATTTACATATACATTTATGTGGCCGTTTCAAAGATGTGTTATATAGTGGTTAGTACAAAAAAGGAAAATGTATGTATAGTGGAACTCATATGGAATATACTTTAAATGATATAGAAAATATCATGCCCAAGTTAATATGATGTTACTGTATACTTCAGTCTGATGTTTGGGGGAAAGGATCTTTAGATTTGGTTGATCAATAATTTAGTATGACACATATAGACATTCATGCAATTGTAAACCATATAAACTGAACTGTTGTTATAGCAAAATTGTTAAGAAAGCTCATATATATATGTATATATAGATACCACGAATAAGTATATTATAATATTTGCATTTTGCTTATATCTAAAAGTCGTGTATCACTTCTTTGAACCGTGAGTAATGATAGCGGTCAACTAATTTTAAGTGATAAGACATCTTTTATTCTTAAAATTTTAAATGTTGTCCATCAATATTAAAAACTTTCAAGTCGTGTTCAAATTACAAAACTGATTTTTTATAGCAAGACATGACATTGGTATGCAGTAATTAAACAAACCAGACTCTTTATAGTTGAAAGTAGAAGACAATTACAAGAAAAAATCGAATTTGTCCTGGCAGTCTTTACAGGGTGAATAATAAGTTTGGAGACGTATAGGAATAATGTATTATCTATTATTTTAATTATATATAACATAATCGAAAAACTAAAGTCTGTCAAAATACTATCAAGAGAAAAGTATGTTCAATACTACTACAAGAGACTGTCACAGAACTGGTTCAATATGATTTCCATTCTCCAGAAGGCATACAAAAATTCTCTTCTTCCATTCGGACATAACTCTTGTCAGTATATCAGCATCGATTTGTGTTCTGCATTCAATAATTCTTTGTTGGAGATGTTCAATGCTCTGTATCTTGAGTTTGTATACTAGCTTCTTCAAATGGCCCCAATAATAAAAATCAGGTGGATAAATTTGGAGATCTCGGCGGCCACTCCACAGGACCACACCGTCCTATCTAAGAACCTGGAAATTGTTCACCAAGAAATTTTCGAACCTTGGTAAAATATCAACGATAAAATATGAGCTTATGTAACTTTTCCAACAAAGATGTTTTGCAAAATCTGAGAATCTTCAGTTGACTTGTCACTATACATTTACTTTATTTCTAAGCCAATTAGACAAGGTATAAGTAAAGAAGATATTGTTGATTATTCTATTATTTTCATATATTTCAAGTTAAAAAACAACAATAGTAATATTTTACACTAATTTTGTTTCATAAGTATATTTTCGTGATCAAAAGATATTATCAGATATATTTTTAAACATTTAGAACTCTATAAGTGTATTCAACTTTTTTAAAGATTTCAACACAACACTAAATTTCAAAAATATAAAGTCAATGTAAAGGTAATTGAATCGATTGAAAGATTTAAAAATGCTCAGATAATTAATTGATATTATTCTAGTGTGAACTGATTTTAGTTAAATTCAGTTATAGAAATTTATTTAGTGTTCTATTGAACTTGTTTTACAAATGTTATTTTATATGTATATTATATAGTATAATATTATACTATCAATAATTTTACATAAATTTACGGTAAATAGCCTGTGAAACAAAATGCCAGGCTATTTACCATTAAAAACCATAAGTTTCTGTTAATATAGTCCGTAAAGATTCACGTAAATAAGCCGTACTTTTTAAAAATTAATAGTACCTATTTCTACGTATTTTAACTGCAAATATATGCCAAAGTTATAACTCTACAATTTCAACATTCCAGTGATCTACTTATTTTACACAGCGCTACATTATAATCATTATAATATATTACACTTATTAAAATATGGTATTGCCTATATGATTTTTTGTCAATATGTATAAATTATTCAAAAACTGAATATGTAACCCTATGATATGAATAAACCTTTTTTCATTTTAACATGAAACAAAATGAGTGTGTTCAACAAAAAGAGAACTATACTGTAATAATAAATCATTAAATACAATGTGTCATCAATGTATAATATATTGCTATATGTTATCATGCACAATATGTCAACAATGTCAAATGTTAATAAGGGCTTAAAAGAATCCTTTAAGAGATTAACGATCGACTGTATAGGATGGATTATCCTATATAACGTATTATTTCTTTACTTTTGAAGTCTCTGCGCTAGGTGGGTTGTACTGGAACCCAATTATGCAAGTAAAATAAGAGAAAATATGAATATTACATGTACACACATTTTTATGTATAAATTAAATGTATATAAAATAAATTTATAAAAATATTAAATATTAAATATCAGTAGGCATAGTCTACATATCAAATATTTGTTGCTCAAACAACGTAGTTTAGATTTCCCAGTTTCAATAATGATGTAAATTCAGCGATAATATATACAACCAATATAAAATAAAATCATATTCAGGAAATGATGTAAAATTAGGTTATATATTCAATTGGTCAGATGTATTTAACTAATTGAAATATTTTTAAATTTATTCATGAAACAAGTCATCTATTTTATTGATTTAGTAATCACTCAATTACTTGGTAATATAGATAGTATCCAATAATAAACACAATAACAATATGAACTATACACGGTCGTATGTATAAAAATAAAGCATCAATTTAGCTTTAATTATTATTGATTGTAAATAAAATAAGCTACAAGTTCGTTTCTAAAACAGAATTCTGTATGTGATATAATATGTACATATGTATATAATTTCGAAAATAGCCTCTCATATAATTACTCAAAAGGATCATACATGCTGTACCTATATATTCATTATACGCATATTATAGTATTTATCAATATCTTTCCAATTTTGTCAATTTGAGCACAACTTTACATAATCAGTTCAGTCAAATTCCCCGTTTTATGGAGGTTTTCTTTGTCATTTGTCACTCAATCTTCTCGTGTTACACTGTTAAAGTATGCGAATTCGGGGCGCTACATTCCTCAAATACTCAAGTTGGTATCTTCCGGGGTAAAACGATATGACACTCAATTCTTGTGAACAGTGCAAGAACTGGCAATGTATAGTGCTCGGAACATGTCGCGGTCGACAAACCGAACTGATGTGAGCTCAGCATGGGTGTTAGCAAGTGAAACCTGAAGTTATCATGAACCTGTACATCTGTATCTATCAATTTCTAATTAACCCTGAGGATACCAATATATCCTCAGCATATGCAGTATGGGAACATAGTTTGCCGTAAGGACTATCCTACTGATATCCCAGTAATGAGATATAATAGGATAGATGAACGTATATCCATTTAAATTTCTATCTATAGGAATTTGTGTGGTAAACCCTCTTACACATTCTTATGTCTACACTATTAAATCTTGAGCATTTAAGCATACGATGACATATGTGAGGGTTAAATATGCCTCTATTAAGATACATCTATCTTGACATGTAGATAAGGATCATTTAAAATACACATAAGTGCACCAATCTGTTTAAAAAGGATCAAATGGAATGTTTAAAGAAATACTTTTCACAAGGATAGTGTCGCATGTAAACACTTTCCCATGAATCATATTTTCATATATTTGATTGCCATATACCTACGTATGAGTGTTTTATAGTAAACACTGATTATTATAGGTGCCTGTATAACAAAATCATTATTTGTATATTTTCCAGCAACCTTAAAATTAAAGTTAAATCCTTAGAAAAGTGTGCTATATAGATATTATACATTATAGGGATATTTTCATATAATACATATTATTTATTATGTGGACATAAAAACTTCCTTATAAGTCATCATTGATATTATAAATTATTAAAACCCAATATTATGTCTATTAATTAGTTTTACAATAGTAAACATAACGATATAATAAAAACTGTTTTTTAGATAATATTTATATATTGAAATTACAAATAGTTTCAGTTATTTAATATGATAAATACACTTACGTCTGCGGGTATAAGGTTCATTTAAATGTTTTTTAGTAAAACTTTATTGAAGGACCTTGAAGAATCCAAAAAACAGGCTTTTTACACAATATAACATGTTAAATTTATAATAATAAAAGAAATTTTACAATAAGTGACATGAAATGAACGATATATAATAAAAAGAAATCTCTTGTTGCAAAATGATCCTTTCTCTATTTAATAGTTCTCTTTCTACAAAATGGTCCTTAAGAAGAAAGTTAAATATGGACCAAAGTCTAAAATTCTCTGGAATGTTTGAAAATAAATAGTTATATATATTTAATGTGTTTTAATTGGTAGAAATAATGATTATAGTATTAGAGGAGAAACTTAAATATATGCAACCTATTTTAGAAAGTAAAATTATTTCCTTTTGATTTAAGGTTGGAAACATAAAAATATAGCTATAAGATTACAACACAAGCGCTTTTATAGTATGTGTGGTAGGTATAGTATACGATATATTAAATGTAATAGGTGTTAATATACGGAAATATTCTACTTTATCTAAAACTCTATTAGATATAAATGAAGATTGTATTAACGAGATGATGTAATATAATAAGTTAACGTAGAAGAAGCAAGTAATAATTTAAATATTTCCTGGTATAGACATATACCTACATTCAATTTACACATTCTTGCAATATATACACATTCCATTCTTATAATAACTCCTATAATTTGAAAAGTAAATGGAAAATTTCTGCATTGATTTAGCATGCATTAAAGTTAAATTTAAAATGCCTTTTCAAATTAAAACATTAGCTATGCTTTATACAAAATATCTCTTTTGGTTTTTTTAAATAAAAGTTATGTTTATTCTCGTACTTTAAATTTTTAATACAGAAATGTTGATAAATCTTTTCATTACTCTCTTTCTTTTTAATTTTTAATAAAATATGTAGGTATTTTTATATACATATGTACCTATTGTATTCTTTATTTTATAAGTTTATAATTTTGTCTTGAATAAAATGTGTATATATAGTCAAATATATTTACTAAGTCAATCCATTAAATTGGTTATCTATAGTAATTCGTTTAAATTGATAGATTGTATTAAAAAAAACTTAATTTAAATCATTAGGTACCTAAATAAGATACAGAACTTCCAGCCATTATAGAAGACACAGGTGATCCTAATGCGACTGTACCGACAGATGGTACCTACCTATAATATAAGTGGATCTACATATTATATATTATAGAAGATAAAGATAGAAACTAAATGTAAATATTGAAAGCATCGAATCCATACATTATTCTATATAAAAAACAGCACAAATATTAAAGTTAGAAAACGAGAAAGTTGTTTGCAATTGGCGGAGGTAGTAAACATTTGAGATCGTCTATTGGCTGCCGAGCGGTGAAGAGGGGACCAAAGAAGCTGAGAAATATTCCCTCTTCTCCAGCGACGGAGTAGCAGTGGCGCTTCAAGGCGGCAAAAACTGAACCAACTGTGTGACGCGAATTAACCGCGCACCAGACAAAACGCCTCGCTGCTAACAGACGCTCGTATAAATTACAGAGAAGGGGAAATTAGACGAAAACCGAAGAAGCAGATTGCATCAAGCACACATATAACCGTGGCGCAGTCACATTTAAGTTAATAATAATACTCTCAGATAGCATTGTTCTACATTATCTACTCAAAGGACTGTTTCATTTATTGAAATTAAAGTAACTAATCGATAAGCGGTCAATGGCCTTCAACCCTTTTTCGCTTGCTATGCATCAGAACGGGGGTGGTGGTCCGGGTTCGGACTTGGGTTTCCTGGGACAACGGCACAGCCCATACATGGCCTTGCTACCCAACTTTCACAATCCGCACTGCCTTCCAGCTGGCTTCCCCGGTAAAATGGGGCCGGGTGGGTTCGGACCGCCGCCTCTTCTGCCACCTGATCTGTTTGGGCCACCGGGTATGAGGAGTATGGAGCCACCAGAGGAGGATGTAAAGGACGATCCAAAGGTGGAGCTTATTGAGAAGGACCTCTGGATGAAGTTCCACAACTTCCAGTCGGAAATGGTCATCACCAAGAGTGGCAGGTAGGTTGTCCTCTTTATTTTTTATTGTTTCAATAGTTGTTAAAGTTCTGTCAATGTTCGGTATTTTTCGAATAATATGCACGCTTTGAGAATTCACTTATATGTGCAAAAAGAATAATATATTAACTTTATGAATTGGTGTACATTTAATTTCAATATTTCTAATTCATTTATAAATTGCTTGGGGGTTATAATACTAAACTATTTTTCATATTTATTTATTAGAAACTAATCATCTACCATATAGACGCTAAAAATATATAAAATATTTTTTGCGCATTAGCAATACATATATAACAATCAAATTAATCATTTACATTTTGAACATCAAATTTCACCACTAACTAAAATATTTATTTAATAAAAGTCGTGTATTAATTCAATATTTTTCTAAAAATAAAAATACATTCGACTTCTCAAATGGAAAATAGAAAAATATACAGAAAACCAATAATTTTAATATCCGTTTTAGTTAGTGCTCATATAAATAGAATGATAAAAACATCGGTAGAAATTATTTCATGACATAAGGCAGTTTCTGTCTTAATTGAAATACTATAATTCATTCCATCACAATATGTACATAACCTAACATATAGTTCTATACAAAAATTCAAATAAAAAGTGGTTTTCATGGTTATACTTTTCACACAGGATGGTTTGCGTATAATACCTAATGTACCCGACCTCCTTATAATTAAAATCACATCGCCAACACAGTCTGTGCGTGTGTGAACACAAACGACGACGACCGAGTCAGTTGGGTAATTGAGCCCGTCAAACTGGCCACTCGAATACTCCCCAGCTTCCGTGCAGACTTATATGAAGAGGAGCTGATTGGGACCCAGTGATGGGACCCTAACTTGCAGCTGAAATTGCTCCGGCTAATTTCGTAGTGAAGTGAGCAGCGCTTATCTCTGACTATAGATGTAACGAAAGGGAGTAAAAGAGTAACATGCGAGTGATTTAACTGGCAACACTAGGCTATGTATGCGCTGCTAATGATATTGTATCCGTCGCCAAGAAGGCATGAATCGAGGCACCGAATTCAGCGTGAAATTAGCACGAACGAAAAAGGGGGATTGGAGAGGAAATTAGGGTCACATACAGTTTTTTCAAGACAAAAAATAAAATCTCGAGGTATAATATGCATTAAATGGTTGGTTAAAGCGGGGAACTTTAAAATTAATTCATCCATCATTTTAATAGAAATTATAACGAGCAAGTTGTTGACCGTTTGGCTGCAAAAATAGACACTGTTGTTTCAAGCAACGGAACTGGGCTGCAACCGATGTCAAGCCTCATTGTGTTTGCAACATCCGAAAAATCGCGAGGCGTCTTTTTTATAATCATTAACCAAGCAAGGCTGCGGGGAAAGGGGCGTTGCTTTCAGCGCCAAACACGCAATTCGTTGCAGCCCAAACTTCGGCCCCAAGATCGCTACTTAAAAAGAAATAGAAGGGAACAGAGGAACCTGGAAGGTTGATTGAGGGACATTTGGCCGATGAACAAGTTTTGCTCCTTGCATATTCATGAGTTCCCGCATCCGATGGCATGTTAAATATTGATTGTAGCACGCTTGAGAGCGCCGAGTTTGTCTTGTCAAGATTTTAGTGAACACTCTAACCGACAGCTGAGGGCGAACCGGTTGATGAGGCCAATGGATGAACCGGCCTCCCTGTATAATCCTTTTTAGAGTTAGTAGTGGTTGTAAAAGAACCTTAATAACTTCCTGTGTTATCTTGACCAAAGTAGATACATTTCGGTCATTTAATTTTGCAGAAAAATTTTACCTTTAGGTATACATATATGTACATATATACAAAGATACACAAAAGGTAAACAAGAAGGTTTAGAAAACCCTACCTATATCTTTATTTCAATTATTAAAGTAAACATAAGTCAAATTGTAGAGCTATTTTTTAATATTCTAAATTTTAAATACTTTGTTTTAAAAAACGTAGTAAAATAAAAAGTTTCAAATTAAGTATATTTTTATTTTCTCAAGACAAAAATTAATCGATATTTTCTGTAAGTTTTCCTTTTCCTTATATAAATTTCGTCATAAACAGTTATAATTGATGTACTATTTGTATACAATGTAATGAAACATTAATAGCTTCTTTGTAAAATGTGGTCACATGGTAAATATATTCAGAGGGTATATATAGACAAGAGATAGAAACCTATTATAGACATATTTATTAGAAGGTCCTTGTTTTTTAATAGACCCGCAGACAACCAAAATCAACAATAGACGGTTTTGTATTGTAAAACACGGGGCCGGACATGCCATGTTAGCGGACATCACAAAAAGTCAATTTGTAAGGAACAAAGGCAGATGCGCATTTAATCCAATAACGCTATGTTTCATGTATAAAGGAGGGGTTACATTTTTTGTACAAGCGTGTGCGTGTATACATATATATTATCAACTGGTGATAATGTTTTGATGACTTTGATAACACATCTGTCTTTCCTGTATGCATATAATATTGTATATATGTATATATATGTACTGAAGATATTCTTACATATAGTGTCTACTATTTTTAGTCATAAAAAAGTAATTTTTTAGATCCTGTTACAGTGTATGAATACAGCCATCTCATCTATGAAGCCATATTTAATTATATTTTCACTTACAATATGAACATAATAAATATGTATCAATATATCGTGCATACTAAACACCTTTCATAGAACTTATTTTAAGGATTAATATTACTAAACTTCACAGAAAAGGTGCATACACAGACATTTTTTTTATAGCTTTTGAGTTCTTGCGACGGTTGCGGATAAAATGAAAGATGTTTAAAGCGGTTTCCAGTCAAGTGCGACGGCTTCGACCATATCAGGTCCAAGCGATCTTTCCAAAGATCTTTGCCATATAAGTAAACTATATTTTAGTTTAGCTCTATAAAATTGCAATATACGGGAGTGGTGGCGCTATTGGCGAATTCCTGTCAAGTTAAACAAGCACTCGTCGACTGTTAGTGTCCCATGCTGTGTCGGCTTTTTAGTATGTATGTCGCTGTGTTGTTGTTGTTCATATTGATCTTTGAAATGGGTGAACTTGTGGTCGTTTTTATCTTGTCTCCAATCTTGAGAGGAGAGCATTTGGCGTGGATTCCGCTGGTGCCACTTGATGCCCTGTTCGACTCCCCGACGGGATATAAACGGGCCACGGTGTGAGCTGTATAGGTACCCCTAACATTTTTCTCACTGAGGCTTTATTTGGAAAACAATTCGTAATATAAAGAATGGTTGGTATAAAGATATATAGGCATATCGAGGGTATATGCAGACAGAAAAAGCGCCAATTAACACATTATATTATAGTAGTGTCCCATCTAGAAGGTTTGAAAAGGTATCACAAACATAAGTTATAGAAGAAATTCTTCCGGAAATGAAAAACCGGTTATGATGATCTAATCAAGTTTATTGCGCATACAATATTGTTTGGCATTATTATAATCCTTCTGGGTGTTAGTTTTTAAGGTTTTCGCATTTCTCCCGATCCTTGTATTATAGCGTTGTTTGCAATATGTTGTAGGTTTTAATATTATCTTTTTATAAGTATACCGAGATAACCTTAAATATTAAATAACGTCCGATGACATCACGATTAGACTCATTATGTAGATCATGTCATGCGTATGTCATTAAATGGTAAATAATGCTCCAATAACTAAACTTTGTCGACTTTTTACTCTATTTATTATTTAAAACCTGTTTGCAAATATAATTTTGTAACAGGGCATAGTGTACAACGCATCTCTTATTTATGAGGATGCAACAGTGTCTCTAATAATGCATTATGTATATTTGAAAAGTTCATAATGAGAAGGAATATATAAGTTAAAGGTTTTTAGTAAGATATTGGTACTTATATACATGTTTTATGTTGGCTTATTTATTATATACTGACTAGACAGGTTTCATTAATATTCTTATAAATAATAAAATATATAATACAACATTTGCTGTAATTCATTTTTGAAATGTTACATTAACCACAATTATAAGTATATACTTAAAATTAAAATTAATTAATAATTGCACACATTTGTAATATTTGATAGATTATTAAAGCTTATACAGAATATTGTGGATATATTAACTGAACATTACAAATTGTAGGAATATTGAAGACACAATTATATTTAATGTATAATATTCCGAATGTGAAAATTAATTATACATATATCTACTTAAGCTTGCTATATATTTGAGTTTTATCTCTCCCCGAATTTTATCACTTATATTGATAACTTATATATATATTTATTATTAATACTTTTATGAATATTATGAATATTATTTATTCACACTATGAATATATATAGGTATATTATAATAAATAAAGAGAAATCTGTCTTATGGAAATGTATGCTCTGTAGAAATTTACTTCTAAATTCTAGCGATATAGCTCGCTCCTAGAAACTTGCAATATTTCACCGGTATTTCATTTAAGATCTCTGAAGAAATCTGCTTTTGGGTGTAAAGTATCAAAGACTCGATTGACTGTCTCTGGGTGCAACTTCTTTGTCTTCAACTGTACAAAGTTTAAATGCATCTTCCGACAAAGGAAACAACAAAACTCAAAGCGAACAAGCCTTCGCTTCTATCTATAATATTGAAGCAGATTTAGTAGAAAACCCAAGATTATATTCGGTTAAATGTTAACATATACTAGACTAAAGGTTTTATACATTTGAAATTCTAACAAGATGAATTTAACATTATATAGTATTCGCTTCATAAGGTTTCGCTTCTTTGATTAAAATAATAATAATGTAGTTTACATCTGTTAACTGTTTATATAATATTATATATAAACATGCATATACACCGCTTAGTGAAGTTAAAAGTATGAAGACATTACATAATGTGTGGATGGTCACTCGTTTATTGTACGAGGGGATCAGATTTCACGGTTCTTTTGAGTTGTATATATTTTAGGAATATATGTGCACGGGCATGTTTCAGAACTAAACTTTTTCTACAACATAATTATAAACTTTTTCTATGTATAATTCATTCTAAAACAGTAATCGTGCGTACATACAGAAAGTGGTCAATTACTAGTTTTCTAAATAAAGTGGTTTTGAGTTTCAAGCAAAAGGAACACACGAGGAATTTATTTTTAACTATAGATAGTGAATTATATTATTTTATGCTTCAAAAATATTGTCATGCATTATATGTCGACGAAATATGTGATATACTTATATATAAATGCTTCTTATATGATACATCATCATAGTATTTAAGTTTTGATAAAAAAATGTTATTTAAAAGAAACAATAAAATGCTTATAATTTTTACTATAATTAAAAGCATTTCAAAAGATTGTAGAGACTATTAAATTACAAAGTTGAAAGCCGACACATGTTGTCCTATACTTTCTAAAATAACATTTTCGCAAATTATTTAGTAAAACATTTACTAAATATATACATTTACAATTTTTCAACATATAATAATTTAAATTGCGAAAAGTTTTCCAGTAAAAATCTTTTTAATTTTGCATTTACTGAGAACAAATTTTTGGATAAAAATTTGAGTGGCAGAGTTTTAGCCTTGCTATCTTCATTGGTCCTAGTTAACATTTGATTTCATACAAAGTAAGAATGTGCAACATGCGTGCAGTCAATGAATAAATTCTGTACATGATTTATAGGAAAGTTAATGCTAATCATGCTGTAATACAAACCCGTCAGACTCTATCACTAACTTTTAATTATCTCTGGAAGAAAGGCGGTCCGCCACAGAGAGATCAGGGCACTAATTGGCCGGAAGACAGCGATTTTGCAGACATCAACCGAACACCCCACTTGACAATTCCCAGTTAATAGTGTGACCTGCACTTGCCACAATTCCCACTCAAAAAGACATTATTCACTGTATAATAGAGAAGCTATAAAGCTGACTCTAAAATACATACATAATTATATAACGAGGAAACTGTTGAATGTTGAACGATGTGTTGCGATTTGTGTGTTTGCGAAGAATAGTTCTCCTGACTTTTGTTGAACAGTGGCGCTGCCTTTTAGATAACAAAGTCAATAGTATATATATTATATATAAGTATATTTGTTGAGCAGTTAATCTTTTATATGAAAGCGTAAGGATGTGTGTATTATTTTATAGGCTTCCGCCACAAAATCGGAGGTTAAACAGAATTTGCTGACATCAAAGACATCTCAGTTAACCCGAGAAACGATTATTGGGCATATACTGACTATATATGGTACATTTTCTGCAAAATCGGACCTTTCAAATACATATCATTTCACTATAAATATACACAAATTAAAGTATATTCGTACAACATTGTTTGATTCTTTAAAATGTAAATTTATACTATACATAATAATTAGGAAATCGCCACCTTATATAGTCTCGATGTTCATGAAGCCATTCGTCTGTTTAATGAACAAATCTCTCAACATGAATGCAATAAAAGTATCATTTTATTATAATAATTATCTGTGCGAATATATATATATATATATATAGAGATAAGAATCTATCACTCATTAAATGGAAAAATTTGTGATACCCCATAATATCCCAAACTTGGACTATATATATTTTAGGATCTCAAATTATTTTACAATATTATATATAAAAGATAATGATGCCAGATTATTGTGTATAAGATAACAGAATAAATATTTTCATTCAAGAGGAACAATGAATTATTTTAGTCAGATGTATAGAGGTTATCGCAAGGTTAATAATGAAATGTATTATATAAACCTCAAATTATTTCGATCGATGTATAAAGATATATGAAGTGTCCTTTCCATTTATGCTATTATTTCTCTGATTTAGGAATTCTCATAGAAAACATTGAATTTGATTTAAGAATAATAGTACAGTAACATATAATACAAAATATTTTGGAATGTAAATTTTGGAAGCCTTTCATATTAAAACTTTAATTCTAATATTTATGTTAAACACCGGAACGATGTTAAAATAAAAGACTCATATTATGCATGTTA
>JAYRBW010122691.1:0-16859 GCA_036023295.1 Invenusta paracnida
CATTATGGCAGTTTATTCTTCCATTTAATTTGAATATTGTTTCACCCAACCAGATCACTTTCAATGAGGACAGGGTCTTTCAATGTTATTAAAATAAATAAAATGCTCACAAAATTCCACTCAACAATCAGTTTTGTCTTATTTAATTCCCGAAGAAGGTGAGGGTGATATGATTTAAGACCAAACTCTTTCATGATTCTCTGTAGAGAACTTCTAGAGATGTTGAGTTCTGCAGAGGCTCGGCATTGGGATTTTGTGGGGCTATTATGTTTTGTAAGCTCTAACAACTGCCATATTTTTTTCAGTATGGGCAACTTTTAGAGCACCACTTCTCTGGGCATCTGTTATACAATTAATTGTTTTAAATTGAAAAGAAAATATCAAGATTCGATACAATGATAACCTAGAAATTTAAAATAATTTCTTTGCTGGAAAATACATGAATATATACATTTTTTCAAACTTATATAAAACTCAAATAAAGCATTGTACATTTACAATAATGATATTATGTGTAAATTTATGTTTACATTTTTATCTTAAATACTCATACTATGAAGGACAGACGTCCATAATTATATTATTTATATCATAGACTAATAATTTATACTAACGCTCATTATTCATCCTCGTAAATGCTTATAAAGGGAAGTCTATACTTCTATAGTAATATAATGACTATTGCAATTATACCTATAGTATTGAAATGAAAGATAAATTGCTGTCAGATTTGAATTTTCATGCACTATATTATACCATATTTGTAAGCAAGAAAGCTTACAATGGAAAGAAGTGGCTAGTATGTATACTAGACATACATATTTGTCTATGTATGTACTGCGTTAACATCAATGACCAATGACATTTGAGAATTATTTATTTATTAAAAGTATCCAGTTTTCATCATACAAAATCATTCAATGCAGCTAGCTGTAAAGAAGGGGCTAGTCACATTTATATATCAATTTTATTTAGAGAATTATATATGGTTAGAATTCTGAGGAAAATGTAGGCTCCTATTGAAGTAAAAAAACAACTTAAAAATTATAGACTGAGACGTGTTGATTAGTTACTACTAACCATAACCAATTAAGACATGAGAACAACTGGTACATGGCTTTAAATCTATTTCTTCTTTTTAATGACTATTATATATGGATTATTTATTAATATGGTTTTATAATGTTAATATTATCATGATTTTTTATTAGTTTTAATTATGTAATTTTATAGTTAGTTGATTGTTTCCTATTTCTATTTAAACTAAAGACAAATGTACCAGTTGTCTCTCTCTTTTGATTGATATTGGTTAGTTGGAACTAACTGAAACTTCTCAGATTATAATTTTTAGTTAAATTATAATATATACTCAATGTATTTATATATTTTTTCAATTGTGTTTTTTTATTATTTTGTGTTCTTGCTATTCTATTTAGGCTCCTATTAATAGCTTTTACATTTCTTTCTGTTCATTACAATTTATTTATTTAACTTTTGTATTAACTTATACATAGCTATATGATATTATTGAAATCTTAAATAGGGTTAAATCTAAAAAACCCTTATATTTTATAGACATATACAAATTTAATATTACATTGTGTATTCATATGCAATTTTAAATAACTTGATAAAATTAATTAAGTTGTTTGATTTATTTAACTATTACAGTAATATATAATTTATCAATATCTTTATTCATTTTATTTTTATTATAATTATAAATATATATATATATCTGTGTTACACGTTTATTACTGCTTTTTTTATATCTGAACTAGTGTACTCATGTAATGCAGTAATATATACATTTTTATTTATGTTTACTGATTATTGATTAGTAATATATACATATAAGTTCCTTTTAATATTAATGGCTTGTATAAAATATTTTTCATTTGATTTCATTAGTGACTAAATACATATATATTCCACTACTAGGTAGAATACCTTTGCTGTTAGTAATCAAAAGATATATAATATATTATTTAATGCTATTATTTCCTTATAATTAATAATCATATCTACTCCTTTTTCATATTTGTGATGATTATTCTTTATTATTGTTATTATGTTAAATTTGAATAAGTTTAAATAAACTACCCCCAACTTTTCCACAAGTATTATTTAAATGAAAAATGAACACATCCATGAAGTATTTTTGTAGAAATATTAAATTCTCAAAAATATGCTCTTGTAAAATATTTGATTTGTACAAGTATATATATATTAAAATTGGTGGTTCGCTCTGTGAAGCATTTAATAAATATAGAAGTAAAGTATAAAGTGCTTGCTGCAATATATTTATTGTATTGTACTACACATTTTTAGTGCAATTATGACTAATATTCAGTCATTTTTATCACATTTTTAATGCGAAAAAAGTTGTATTTATCATTATTTACGAGCTGTGCTGATTTTAACGATTTCAAAAAAGTTTTAATATTTTATTAATAACATTTTCAATCAGTTAACTAATAAACCTTATAAATGAAAAAAAAACATAATTAATAAAAGTGACTAATGCTAATGAATTGTCGAAAAATTAATCAACAATTCATTACTTATATTTTCATTTTTCTTCTATTTAATTTCAATTCTGTAAATCAATTTGCACATATATCTAATGTTTCCTCTCACTTTACTCTACAGACCGCTAGAAGCAGTGAACAGACAGAATGATCCTCTCCAAGTTCGTATCCAGTCTCCCCGCTCTGCGCCAAGGCCAGAGCAGCCTCCTGCGCATGTCAGCCGGCGCATCCTCGTCCCTCCAACAACACGCCTCCTACAGTAGTGCTGCCGCTGGCTCGACCGATGACCCCATGTTTTTCCAGATGGTCGAGGGATTCTTCACCAAAGCCTCCTCTTTGATGGAAGATCGACTCATCGATGAGATGAAGGGACGCCAGTCACACGAGGAAAAAGCCAAGCGAATCCGCGGTATCCTCAAGTTCATCAAGCCTTGTGACGATGTCCTCGAATTTAATTTCCCCTTGCGTCGGGACACTGGCGATTTTGAGATTATTCAGGGATGGCGGTCTCAGCACAGTCACCATATGACACCGTGCAAGGGAGGTGAGTACTGCATGCAGCTCTTAGTATTACCAGGTACTACCAACCTACCAGCGAGATTATCCATTTTACATGAATAGGGATCATGTTTTCCAATAATATGTCAATTTAACAAAAGCCAGAAGTAGTTCGTTTGTTTTGTGTCAACGTTTGGTACTGAATAAGACTCCGCATACGCTTCTACTAATAGATAATGTTATTGATACAGTTGTCAGTTAATTGTTAATTGTTAATATTGTCATATTCTTTGTAATAATAAATAAACCACAATATCTTTCTGTACTAGTAAATCACGTTTATATATTCTTTTAATACAAATACATATTTAATATTATGTATTATTATTGGTTAGATTATAATTTAATGTATCGCCTTACAATGTACATATTACGCACAAATATGTTTTGTAAGTTGTGGAATAATTATAATTCTTCGACCATAATATGTAAGGCGATCGAATTTCCATATATTGCTTTCATACACACATATATGTATATTCATATATAGTTAATAACCATAGTACTTTCTAGTCCATGTTATATTCATATATAGTTGATAAACATAGTACTTTCTAGTCCATGTTATATTCATATATAGTTGATAACCATAGTACTTTCTAGTCCATGTTATATTCATATATAGTTGATAACCATTGTACTTTCTAGTCCATGTTTAGTAGAGACATATTCCAATAGTTTTGACTTCTCATGATCCTTAGACGAAATATCTATTTGTTTTATAATATATACCATTTTCAACTGTGAAATAAGGTACTCGTTTGAATTTTATTTTTCTAACTATGACCTGGATTGATGTATCTAATAGATTAATATATTATGTCGTAATTTTAAGTAACCGTTTTTATTTTTATTCCTTTTTAAGCTTATTTTAAATGAGTCTTTAAGCATTTTTATATATTCTTTATTGGTCGTGTTATGTTGCCACATTTCAGTTGATGATTTAGTTTGTGTACAACGAATGACTACAGCTGTTTGTAATTGACTAACAAGCACCCCATCTTGCTCCTTACGCGCACTTGCCTTTCAGGTATCCGTTACAGTCTCGACGTGAACAAAGATGAAGTAATGGCCCTCTCCTCTCTTATGACCTACAAGTGCGCCGTGGTGGATGTCCCCTTTGGTGGCGGTAAGGCCGGCCTCAAGATCGATCCCAAGGCCTACAGTGTCCACGAGCTCGAGAGAATTACTCGTCGTTTCACTCTGGAGCTAGCAAAGAAGGGATTCATCGGTAGGTTACTTCGGGAATCGATTTTGTTGTCTTATTAGTTTTCACAAATCACTTGTGTGACTGACATTCTGACCACTTTAGGCCGTTATTTTTCGCACTTGACATTTAAACTACTTACACAATTTACATATTTCGCGCGGAGATTGCTATGATTGACTGCTATTCTGCCATGTTTTCCTGAAACTTTGATGTTATATTGATATTTTCAGACTACTTTTAAGAATACATGTGTGATAATTTGTTCTATCAATTCTCTTTTTTTTGTTAATTTGTAAAATCTAAATGAATTTATCATTTGCACCTTATCAGTTATATAACGTTTGTAATAATTAAATATTATTAATTTTTAATCATTTTTTTTCATATAATGTGGCCTAAAGACTGTATTAGTCACTCAAACTGTATCAGTTGTATTTGTTTCTCTATTGTACTCGTATCCATCTTAGTATCTTCCAGCATTAAAACAAATCATCAATTAATCAATGAACTATATCAAATCAAAGTAATTATATGCAAATATTCTCTCAAATTACAAATTATTTCATTTAATTTTAACTGACCACTGAAAAAATATTTTTAAATTGCCGTGTTTTTAAATTTAATTTTAATCAATAATTCTCCCATATCCTAATAGGTTCTTTCAGAGAACTTGATTTGACATATTATTGCAAGGCTTGTGAAAAATCCTCGTGCGCTAGTCTCTCTCTATATATGGGATATTATAGTTTAGCATATTGGTTCGCATATTACAAAAATGATTTCTTTGAAATTTTTTGTAAAATCAAATGTATTTATAAAAGTCATAGCAGATATGTACAGGTTGGTAAAATACAATAATATATATGCTAGGAAATAAAAGCCATGAAAAAAGAAGATAACAAATACAAGTAGTTAAATGGATTCGAATTTTCGCCTCAACAAGAGGATTCTTCAGGGATGATACAGTGTCGAGGCAAAACTTTAGATCCATTTAACTACTTGTGTTTATTAACTTTTTGTTATGGCTTTTATTTCCTAACTATATTTCACCAAGCTATTTTGGTTTTCAAAATAATATATATATATGTTAGTTATAAAAAGTTACAGTAAAATTAAAATGCTGCGAATAAATGAGGCATGTGTGTTCATAGTATATAATATCAACCTTGTGAAAATATATATTTATTAATTTCGGTATATTTATATGCAATACGATTACATCACATAATTCAATATTGATTCATTTCAGTTAAAGTTATGCATGTACCCAGTCAGTATGCTAAATGATACTCTTGTGATATGCCAAACTATGCACATTTGTGTCAAGTAAAGGTGACGTAATATTTCACTCCAAATTGCTAATAATATACTAAACAATAATATGCGAAACAATACGCACCCCTTTCTATGTGATTATGTTCTTTGTGTAAAGTAAAATAGTTAAGTTACAACTTATTTAATTGCAGGCCAGTTTGAACATATTATTATGATAGTGAACTTATTATCTCTTTCAGGACCAGGAATCGATGTTCCAGCCCCCGACATGGGAACAGGAGAGCGCGAAATGAGCTGGATTGCTGACACATACTCCAACACGTTGGGTAAATTTGTGGTTTTAAATCTGATTAGTTTTCTATTAAATGTAGTAGACGTTTTTTGTTCAGCCGGATAGCTTCTTTAATTGCTTGTGTATTTAAAAATGAAATATGCTTTTGAGACAATTGAACATAATCTGATGGACTCTACACGTTTTTTTTGCTTTAACTTATTTCTTGATTTTGGCATCCAGCACAGTAGGCAACATTGAGAGAAAATATATGTTGTAGAATTGGAATGTGTATTTTTCATATTATAGAATTATCTAATCCTAATTTTTAAACATTCTAAAACTTTAGAAAATCCTCTTCAAGTATGTTAAAAGAGTATTTGCCAGATACAAAATAATTGTCTTGTTATTTAGCATTAGATTCCCGAGGAAAGTTTTTACACCCTATTAATTAAATCAGAAATGAAAACACATTTTGTTTGGTTATTTATTAATCAATTAAGCTTTCATATCTATTGTTGTAAATCACTATTTTGTATGATACTATGATACTATTATATATCATATTATAAATACTTTAACTGACTGCTTCTTTATCAATAGTTAATTGATTTGCGATTTTATAATAATATAGTTATTTAAAATGAGACACTTATATAAGAAAACTACTTTTATATTTTATTTCACTTAATCTGTTTAATATTACTTAACGCTAAAAATTGTTAACCTCATTAAGGACATATCATTAAATAACAAAGCACTCTACGCAAATATTAACACTACTATCGGTAAAAGACGATTCATTGATTTATAAACCTTGACCTGGAATAAACTCACTCACTTTGCAAGATGGTCTGATAATGTTATCTGCCGTTCCATGAGTGAATTGTAGGTTACTTAGCTTTATAGTTATATGTACTAACAAAGTTCATTGCGAATACATGTCTCTTCGTTATATATATATATATATACATTACCAACCAACACATAACATGTTTAATTGTGATTATTGTTAAAATTGATTTCATTCAAATGTATACAACAAAGTGTAGAAATATTGAATGTATAAGTGTAGTTTTAGTTAGTATATATGGCTAATAAGCGAGTAACCATCTAGAAGTTTGAGTTTTTAATAAAGATAATGGAGAAATTTATTAAACTGTTCTAAACTGTGCGTTTATTTTTATGTATTTGGTAGGAATATAGCTGAACCTTGAAGCACATTTGTAATTAACAAGATATTGATAGATTGAATAGACTTTTATCTAGTAATTTCATATCACTTCATTATATAACTCGTTTTATTATATTCATTAAAATATCTTAATTTCATTGTTTCGATCAATTGTTGGCATTCCTAAATAAATAGCAACTGTGACATTCACAATATAAAATTATCATATCTTATAAAATTATATGAACATAATTATTCTCACAAATAATCATACTTGAATATGAATTATTTTTTAACAAACATACCATTTGACCATATCTTTGTATATAACAAATTTAGGCAAACTTTCTAAATATATTTTCATTTATTATTTTTAGTTATCTTTATTATTAACTCGTGTGATTATTATAAAGTTGATATACACATAATATACAATGGATATATAAGTATATTAATACCCCGTATTCAAATTATGACTTTAAAACTTTACTTAATTTGTCAAATTTTAGTTCATTAGCTGAATTAAATAAATTATTGTTTTCAAGTACCTTTATAAACACTTGTCTTTTAGTGCATGATATCACCACTAGACCAGTAAGTTTGGTATCCATGTATCCAATATACTTGTTTGATATTGTATTGCTCTGTCCTCTTGTCGTGTGCAATCAACTCAAGTGTTATAGTTTAACTATGGCGGTCAAGTCGCCCCTTATGTATGACTTTACTGTCATTTGCATTTGTGTAATGAATCTATTTCACCAAGAAAACTTGCGTCAACCTTTTATATCGCCAATTCCCGTATATACTGGCTAATTAATACATCTTTTCATTTTCGTAAATAATGTCGGTTTGTACATAGAGTGTCGGGGTTGAATGTAGATAGCCACTTGAAATGTCAATTTATATTGCTTGGGAAAATTTTTGGTGTTATGACCTAGGTTTTAGGTCTTTGGCTAAGTGGGTCCAATATTACATGATTTGCACTTTTTAATATTGCTCGATTTGTAAATCATATTATAATACTTTGTTGTTTTCTGTGCAGATATACTCTTAGAGTATACGTTTTCGAGATATTGCACACGAAGTTCCTTGACTATATAGCAGTAGTTAAAGTCAATAGTATTATAATATGCAAATTAAAGTGGCCTATGCGCATAACATGTTGTTATATCCGTGTAGGCAGGTATTTTGGTATATAGCCTACTCTATCTACATATGTACGGTACAATGCAATACTCCACATGTAAATGCCTCTACGTACATGAACCCTCTTGACACTTCAGGTTATCACGATATCAATGCCCAGGGTTGCGTTACTGGTAAGCCGATCTCACAGGGCGGTATTCACGGTCGTGTTTCTGCAACTGGCAGAGTAAGTTTTATGCAATACTATTTGCTTGCTGTTTATACCGTGTTATGTAAGGGCTGTATGTTATGCCTAATGAGGTGGGTGTATGTATGTATTACTCCGGCGGAACACACCCTCTGCGAACTCGAAGTTGTAAATAATAAATAAATTAGCACCGCACATCGAAAACAATAACTACCTACCAAGTAATAGACTTACTTGAATGTACTCCAAGAACGTGCTTATACTTTAAAATGACATTCATTGAATAATTAAAACACAAATGTTATAATAATTTATTTATGAAAAATTGATAAATACACAATGTAAATATTAAGAACACGTAAAATATATATTTTCTTATTTTTCAAGTATGTGAACATTGGACTACTAATGCTACAGACTTCATTTATTTAGGTCGACTATTTTTTATCTATTTTTTTCTTCATAATTTATAAAGAAGTGCGTAGTTGCATATTGTAGAATTCAATTATGAAGATCTTTTGAGGATTTGAAGCTTTTAGTAGCATTTTGTAACATGTTACTTTTAAAATAATTGTAATACAAATTTAATAAATAGTGCACTAATATTATATGTTTATAAACCCACTAATTTAAAACATAAAATGTAAGAATTTTTTTGCAAAAGCGACTACTATACAAGAATTTGTTAAGCCAAATATATTATGTAAACTCATTATCATCGTATAACTAATGTTATACAAATATAAAATAAGATAAAGTAAAGTAAAACATTATTCCACAAACTAATCAAAACTCCATTTAATAAATGCATTTTCGAACTTCAAATATAAAAATTAATTGATACTTCCATGAAAATTCTTTGTATTTACATCTAATTTTAACTATAAACCAGATACTTGAGTAAAAACAAATCGGTTTAGACTATTGGCAGATAATATAATTAACAGAAAATGCCACCTATCTGCATGTCTATAACAATAATAATCATGATTCTAGTTACAATAAAACAAATTAAAGGGTATCCTTATTATGACAAAGGTGGATTAATAAATATATTTAATAAATAATTAAATAACATCATGTAATATTTACTATGAAACATTAAAAAAACTACATTAAATTTCTAAGTTACTCATATATCTATTTCTCAATAATTTATTCTAAAAAGAAAACAATTAAAAATTATATGTGTCTAGTATGAAATTTATTTTACGAAATCTAGAGCTCACAATTACATATTATTATAATGATGCATTGATCAGTAGCATTGCTATAAAAAGGAGTATGTTAGTGTGTTCGTCTATAGTCACAATAATTTATTTTATTTTTCAGAATTTATTCGTTTTATTATCATTATAAAAGAATCTTCATGCGTATACCGTTAGTATATGTAGCTTTGATCCTTTCTTTGACCAAACATCACACGTTCTATATACAAAATTGGTGCATTTATCAGGGTGGCGGCTAGTACTTGAATTTCCAGTACATACTGGAAATGTACTGGAATTTTAACATGGGCTAAAATATACTGGAAATATGCTGGGAAAATATAATTTTGAAAAAGTGTACTGGAAATGTAGTGGAGAAAATTAGGCCAAGTGGCCAAACATTTTTTGTAGCCTGCCTAGTGCGGGTAAAATTGATAGAACATTAACGATTTCTCGTTTGAGAGAAATTAAATCACATTGCATTATATATGAATAAATTTTGAATATACATAACATAAAGTATTAATTTATTAACAATATTGTAGTCTAATAGTTATGTTGAGTTTTTCTATTCTTATTAAGTGAGGGCATATACAGAAGCCATAGAAATAGACATTGTTTACGTGAATGCAATACAAATCTATTTCTGTGACAGAAGCATATGAATGAGGAGATTGTTACGACCTCAATTTTTTATTAATATGGATTTTTAATACGAATTTTTCAATATGTATAAACTTTGCACACAGTGTTAATGTACATTTTGAACGTTTTAGAAACCTTTACTTAATATAAAATTTGTTGTATTTTTTAAGGTATACTTATTACAGGATTTTTTATCTAATAAAATAATGTTGGATATACATGACATTTTTCTCTTTGTTACTATTAATTACCGTTTTGTTATGTTTATGCATTTAACAGGTTAAATATCAAAAAAAGGAAGTCACAATTCTTTGTTTTGAGATTTAAACATATTGCATTTCTTTAAAATATGAGTGTACTGGAAATTTTTTTAAATGTACTTAAAATATATTGGATATTTTTGGCTCTTGCTGGTAGCCACCCTGATTTATATTTGCAGAGCATTTAAAAAATGAAATTTGCATTTGTAAAGGCAAAATGAATGAATGATTTCATCGACTAAAACTGGGCAATCCTAACTAAATATAGCTATATTTAATAAAATGGTAATAACAAGTATATAAAAGCATAGACTGTAATGATTTTGAAACGAGACAAATATTACGCTATGAGTGAAATGTTAAATTATAATTTTTAGACATTATTGGGAGAAACTTTGTCATATTTATGTTCTCTTCTTTTCGTGGATGTAATACATTTTATTTAACACTATGTATTAAGTGTTTCTTTATTGGTAAAATGTCATTAAATATTAAACTGATATTAATTGAAACGAAAATTTAAGACAATTTACAGATAGTAAAAATATATAACTTATAAAATAAACAAATTTTTGCACATCACTATACAAGCGTAATCAGTATTATATTTGTTTTTATGTTCAGATAGTAAAACTTGTATAAAAAGTTTCACAATTTTTTCTACCTCTGAAATTGATGATTTCCGATTCTACTTTTATGCACTGATTTTATGCAATACTTTTGAATTAATAGTATGGATATTCGTTAAGTATGGTCCAGCCAGTCTAACGGTATTTATATATTGAAATGCAACTGCGGTGATAACTACATAGGTATATTGGAAAAGCAGAGAAACGATCGATACTTGCAAAATAACACATGCCAAAGTGACTTATAACAGGCATTAAAAACAATCGTTCTCCGGTGCTAGCTCTGTTGGCAAACATGTAATGCAAGACACTTCCACTACTCCGACTGTGGCTGTACTCCAAATTAAGATAATTTACTGTTTCAACAACAAAATGTTCAGCTATCGATTCTTGAAACGATTAGCATCGCGTATCAGAAACCGAAACTGTATGTGCAACAATCGTTTTGATTACTCACTTTGCTTATCGCTGTATTGGATTATGTCATTAGTGTCTCTGTTATTTCTCGAATTATCCATCTACAATCCTCTGGATTTTGTTATTCTCGGAAGTGTACCTAATTGTCAACCAAAATAATATTTGAATTATATTTTATTAACTAATTCTTTTTATCAGCCTGATCGGAATAAATAAAAACAGATTGCTGTGTAATAATTTTGTTGTCTATGGTTGACATGTTTGTTGTAAATATTATATGTTACATTTTGATAAAAATAGTATTTATCAGAATTTGAAATACATGTAGAGTATAATGGGAATAACGGTATGAACAGAATACATAGAAGATTCGAAATAGAAACTTTTAGTGATCGTTAAAGATCCAAACTCCTGATAATTATATTTATCTTAAAAATCTAAAACAGCTTTTTAGAGTTCTCTAAAGCCCTGAATAATCAGACTTATCTATTTTAATTAGATATAATTATCTTGAAAATTAGACATTAAGCTTTACTTCATTTAAACTTGGGATTAAAGGACTTGTTAAGATACTATTTGTTAACTTCACAAGATTCATCTCATTGGGATTCTACATAAATCCTCATTTCCTACATATTTGGAAACAGACTGTAAACATCGCATACAACTTCTTACTCTTGCCTACTCTAGGGTGTCTATCATGGTATCGACAACTTCATCAACGATCCATCCTACGCTGCTATGATTGGCATGGAGACAGGATTCAACGACAAGACCTTTATTATTCAGGTATTCTCGAATAATATTATCATCACATTTATATACGTGATTCTAAGGATATATTTTGTTCTCTAATAATACCTATTGTATTTCAATGAATTAATTCGGTTTATTTAACTGTTATAACCTCCTTTCCTCAATATCCTTCCCCTTTTCTAATCAGGGTTTCGGCAACGTGGGTCTGCACACGATGCGCTACCTGCACCGCGCTGGGGCCAAATGTATCGGAGTGGCCGAGTACAACGGCTCCATCTACAACCCCAACGGTATCGATCCCAGGCAGTTGGAGGACTACCAGCTGGTGAGGTGGCTTTTACTGTTGCTTACATTGATTCATTGGATAGGTATAGAGTGTAGCATGAAATGGTCACGCATACATCTGCATATTATTATATACTTCAAAAAGACAAATATTGATATAAAATATAAGATTTATTTAAATTTAATTCATATGGAATTATGTTTGATAAATATATGTTTATAAAGGCTTATAAATTGTATTTTAATTGTTTTTAATTTGTACATATAAACTAATTTATAAGGCAACAAAATATCACTGATAGAAGACTGTTTTTAAAAAACAATAATCGTTATTTTACATTTTTTAAATCGCAGTTATGAAATGATTTTACATGAATAATAAAATAATTTTTTTAATGCGTCTTTTTCTTTATACAGTTAAATTATACCGCGTTATCATGAAAGATGAGTAGTTATATTAAACGACTAAATGAATTTAAAAATGAGAGTGACAATAGAAGGTGTAGCAAAATGAAATGATTAAAAAGCATATCACCATGTTAATATTATAATTGTATATAAATTTTGTTATGTATTACCTAAAATAAGTCTTACTTCAAATATGATACAGCTTTTTTTTATTTTACAGTATTATATTAATATTATTAACTACATTTTATTATAAACAAACGTAAGTTTTGTTATAACCGACTAATATGGTGGTCGATTGTTTAGGAAACCGGTACGATCAATGGATTCCCCGCCGCTGAAGCCTATACAGGCGAGTCCCTTCTCTTCGAGAAATGCGACATTCTCATCCCAGCTGCCAGTGAGAAGCAGTTTACAGCTGCTAATGCGCACAAAGTGCAGGCCAAGATCATTGGAGAGGGAGCTAATGGACCCACTACACCCGGCGCTGATAAGGTATGCGATCACATATAATTATACTATATTAAGTGATGTACTACTACTTGTGCTCATTAGTAGTTTATTGATTAACATTCTAATTTAAAATTTATTGACAAATTATTGTGTGCTTGAGTTTTTTGTGCATTGTATTCTCACAAAATGTTTTACTCTGTTAAGAAATATATTTGGAATACGAATATTTGTCCCATGTTTTTAAATTAATTTAGTTCGTGTATCTTTTTCATCATGTAAATGTTATATAAAATCAGGATGAAATATATTATTCTCATATATTTTTTAACTCGTTTTTATTTCTTAAATACAACCATAGATATTTGTTTTACTTTATATGCATAGATTGGCTATCTGAAAAAATGACGTAACAATTTGAAGAAATAAGTTTGTTGTCAAAAATAAAGATCTTTTCCAGATTTTTAATTTCTATGAATACAACGATTTTTTGTTATTTTTTTATAGATTTTTGAAAGATTAAACTTGAATTATTATTAATTAGCGAAATTTTTCTTCTTTTTAAATTTATAATTCTATAGCATCGTTTGTAGTAATTGGAAAGATTATTACAATTGAAATCAATTTTTGCAATTGCATGTTTGATTAATTTTTTATCTCTACCTCTCGTCGACATTGACAGATCTTCCTCGATCGCAAGATTATGGTGATCCCAGATCTCTACCTGAACGCCGGTGGTGTCACTGTCTCCTACTTCGAGTGGCTCAAGAACCTCAACCACGTCAGCTACGGACGACTCACCTTCAAATATGAGCGTGACTCCAACTACCTTCTCCTTGGTGAGTCTCTCAGCTGTCTCCCCTTTTCCTTCTTAGAGGTTGTGTAGAGGAAGCCAAACATCGGCATGACTAATTTTCACACTGGAAATGTAAAGCTCTCTTGAACGTGTCTTTTTGATTGCTAAGTGTATTTTTACTAAAAAAATAGGATGTTGACTGGTTTAAATTTTTCCATTAAATAAAATTAAACTATTTTAGCGTTATCTGGGATTTGCTTAACATACTACTAAGTAATTTGACCAGTAGTACTGTTTATAATCTGGTAATTAAAAAAGTATGTATTTTTAAATTTTTGTTATTCTTTACACTTCATTTTTCTTTGTTTTTATATTATGCTTATCTGTCTGTTTATTTTTTCTGTCTTTCCTAATTTTCAGTCATTTATTTATTTCCATTTGCAACCAAACTATCAATTATATATTAAGTATACGTCTTTTTATATTAATATTTATTAAGTTTTACTTTATTATATTATAGTTCAATCTGTATTCAAATTTAGTATTGAATCAAAAAATGAGATGCTCTGGAAATAATATATCAAATTAATAATAAATCTTATTAAAATACACCTTTAAATGTGTATTATTATGTAATTATTTATATTATTCATGATAAACAATATGCTATTTGGTTCCTTTTAAATGTTTTAAAGTTTCTCAATATGTTTTAAACAAATACTTTAGAGGTGATATATTTCGTCTTTTGAGAGTAAAACAATTTAAAGAATTTTCAAAGTTGTCATCTTCCTAAATTTCTAGATTTAATTTACTCAGAAAACATAATTTTGTTTTATAATATAGCCACGTATCAACGTGATACATACCATACGTATTTCCAACCCGACTAAATGCACCTATTTGTAGTTAATTTAGTGTAGACACTATAAAACTAGTCTCAGTCATGCTTTGTACACCTGGTGATTCGGTTCTGTGTAATACTAGAAACTTAGTAACTAACCCATCGCCTTTACGCGTTATATTTTAGCGACAATACTTCTACGTAGTTCTAACTCTGTGGCAATCGATGCTACTAGACCGTGACCAATTAATCTATTTACTTCGTTTCATTCATATATTTCTATCAACCTTAAGAGTGCTACAAAACAAGGTATAATCCATCTGTCTATTGTACTGTTCTACGGATATAGTATGCTGCTCAACATTCACACCCAATGGCCTGTGTCAATACTTAAACTCTGTTTCAACTGTGCTTAGAACAAAAGCATGGCAGGTGGCTGTCTTGAACTATCTAAAAATATACTATACAAAGACGAATCACGTTAATCAGCATTCTTTAAGGTGGTCATTTTAGTTTTTATATATGAAGTCATCGTTATAACTGGTTATTTATAATATGTAAATGACAATATACATATACTGCTTGCTGTTCTTGATCAGTCGCCTTTTTGTTTACTAAAAATGGTGGGTTATTAAGTTTGCTTTAATTTCGTAAAACCGATAAACATTTTAATACAAACATATTGGTATAATATATTTGTTAATACATCTCACCGTTGTGCTGGTTATTCTTTATTTTTATACTACTGACTCTATTAGTTCAATTGAATCGAATACATTGAAAACTATTCCAAACAATAATGATTAAATGATTAAGATATTTATGTAGTATAGGTATATATATAATAACGTGATGATTAATCAACTGTCATTTTATGTTGACTTAAGTAATATAACACCCAAGTCCTAACCAGTTACACGTACGGCTATTGCTAGCAATCTGCATATCATCATGCCCTTTTCAGCTGTACAAAATTGGCAGTATTATTATATTGGCAATTCCACTCCTATCTAGTTATAGGCTGGTTTGAAAGTTTTTTTCAGTTTGCATTCTAATCTCTTTATGTAGATATTGCACTTTCCATTATATAATATTGTTTCTTATTTCATCACTAGGAGAATAACTGTCATTACTTTCTTCTTTGCTCGATAATCAAATTAGCATTATTATTGTTAAATAAAATGCAATTCGTTTTCCTATGCCCTTTAAGACAGCTCAGATATTTTAAAAATATTTTAAAATAAATACCACTAGTTTTTTTTCTTTCAAATAAACGTATTAACTAATATAGCTTTAACGTTTATTTAGTTTCGAGCATATATATGCTATTGACTTTGTTTAGAAAAATTGTTACAAATTAGAAAAAGCAAGAGATGATATACATACGTTTCATAGATTTATTAAAGTTAACCCGCAATTTGTTTGCTTATGTAAAAAATGATATCAATTAATGATTGTTGATTGGTTGTTTTTAGGAAATTATGTTTGGCCTGAATGCGTTGAGATTTTACAATTTTGAATAACTTGATATTCCGGTACCATTCAATAATATTTGAAAGAATTAATTGATTTTATTAAATATTTGGCATACTATTATCAATGGTATTCTTACCATCTTGAGGGCGCATTGTAAGAATTTCAATACATAATATCGCACAGTTATTACTTTTTCATGTCCTGTTTCCGCTTCCAGACAGCGTCCGCAAATCTCTAGAACGCAAGTTCAGCGAGAAAGAGGGCAGCATCCCCATCCTTCCATCCGACGAATTCAAACTGAGAATCGCTGTAAGTTGTCCCTCCACCCCACTTCTC
>JAYRBW010122702.1:0-16857 GCA_036023295.1 Invenusta paracnida
AGGCCTTATTTCACGGCCTTAAACGTTGCGATCAATAATATATATATATATATAGATATACTCCCTATGTATATTAACAGTTACCTTATTTCCAAAATCAGTAGTCTAGTCTGCGATATATACGCAAGTCTGCAACGAGGCAATAATTTAGTCAATTCGGAAACACTTTTCAAGCAGTTCATCGCAATATAATATGTTCGTCCACTTCGTATACTATAAACATTTCTATCCATTTCTCTAATTTCTTCATCATGTTTCAATTCGAACTCACGATAGCGTTTACATAATTTATGTTGCCATGTTATTTAATAATTATTAAGGTCTCATTATACTGCTATGACACAGTGAGGTCTTGGTGTGTCAATATGAAATTCATTTCCGCAAAAATATATAAATATATATATACAGTTACAAAAAATACAAATTATTTACTCGCAGGGTAAGATGTATACATTTAAACAATTAATATTGTTAAGTTACCATCAAATGAAAAAAATGTTTTCCATATTTCGTTACTTATTTCGAACTATAAGTAAAAATGTGTAGATTCTTCTTATTTACTATTTTATTTTTGGAAATCTATTTATTAAATATTTTATAAGAATAAAATGAAAGCAGTCAAATTTCTGCAAATGTGTACATTTCAGTGGGAATTTAACTAAATGTAAAACCTTACATTTATAGTTGATGTTGCATTTATGCCAACTGTATAGTAAACATTTTCGACTAAAAATAATATTTCTTTAGTTTTTCTTCTTATTTTATATGAATATGTGATTGCTCTGAAAACGGGATGTTCTGCATAGAACAAAAAACAAAAGAATAATTATTCCTTTTTGATAATTCTACTAATTGCAACGAAATATGCTTCTGTTTTAAATCTCTCATTTTCTATCAATCAGTATATGATTTTTAGTCTATTATTTTCATTACTAAGAAAAAAATTGTTTTACTATTTAAGTAATAACAAATATAAAATGAAACAATTTATTAGTTTTCTGTAGAATTGCGTGTAGTACCTATAAATATTGAAAACGTACAAACAAATAGAATTTTTAGTTTAGGAAAGTTTCTAAAAGTTGTTTTAGAACTTTTTTAATTTTTTTAATTTTTAATTTTAGACAAATGTTTCGTATATTTCTTTGATTATTTTTTAAGGGATTAATTATTCACAATATTTTTGTAACTTAAAACTATTTTATAATTTGTCGATAATATACAAATGATATTATGCAATTGTAATGTAAATTTTAACAATAAAATATGGTTAATATTTTCATTGTAAATTAAACCTGTTTTAAACGAACACTTCGATATTCTCCTCGATTCTTTTGACAACTTTTAAAACTAAAAATACTTTGAATGAGAAAAAAAAGCTTTATCTGTGTTTTAGTTAAGTAAATATTTGGTACATTGTCAAACCATGTTCTTAAATACCTTTTTCTATTTTTTAAATTGTGTACATATGACAGAACCATTATAGTCTTTGTTATATACATACATTGAACTACATAAGGACTATAAATATTTGTTCTTACTATTTTAAATGCTATATAATATATTTAATTTCTCTTGATAGTAGGTCTATTTACACTGAAATACATTTAACTTAATTAATAAAAATTTTTTTTCACTACATTGTAAAAATGATATATTTTAAGATATTATATTTCAAAAATAACATTAGTTTGATTATGAATTACAGAAAATTATAAATATTAATCATAAATGCAATCGTTGTTGTACAAGTTAACTAGAATGCTTTTTAATAATAAATGATATGCTCATTTATATTTTAATACTCATTATTACATCGAAGCAATTCCTGACAAAACAACATTTTGTTTTATACGATCAACATTTGTAGAGTATTCATTCAAATAATAGAAAATAATTATCACTACCATGACGACTAATTACACTAACTCTTTATTTTTTCCTAAAATGCTAAAATATGGGTGTTTTATATTTTGTATGTAAATATTGTATGTTCACTTAATATTTTTAAATTGACGAACTCAGTAACAAACATCGTCTCATATATATTTACATAAACAAACATACCTATGTGTGTATATAAAAGGCAAAATATGCGCACAGAAAATAACTTTTCGTCAGATGCTGATTATGCAGAATTGTTTAAAAGATACTTGTATTACTATTATGAAGTGTGTCGTAAATATATATATTTGGGTGTATATCTATTTTCATAAAAAAACATTCGAAATAATTGGCTCATTATCTTTTCTTTCCCAAATTTCCAACATATATTTATCATAGAAGCATTAAACTATGTGGGTACTGCCTACAAACATAGACTTGTTCAGGAATCTTTACACCCATCTAATGAGTAGTGGGTGCCCATATCAATTAAAAACCCGTGTGTTCCTTCCGTACACATAAATTGGATACAACATTTAGCGGGAATATGTACAATTATATAGTATATATATATATAGGAGAAAAAAATGGAACTCTGATGATGATGATGATGACAAATTTGCAAAAAAGGCATTAATTAATTTTTCCCAACTTCCTCTGCACATTTCCCCCTTCTCCTCCTATCTCCTCGCATCTTTTTTCGTTCCTTTCCGATCTGTTGGAAAGAATCGATCTACAGACGCGCTAATCCAAGAGGTTCCGTTGAGGACGAAGCCAAAACTAAGGAGTGGCATAGCATGGAACGCAATAGATACTGTCTTTCATGGTTGCCTATTTAATTATCGCTTACTATAGACACATATGTATGTAAAATAATTACGAATTATTCTTTATCTGTTCGGCTCAGGTTTTACCGTAGTCAGTATTAAAGTGTCTACAGGTGAGTTACTATATAGTCAGCTGTCTGAAGGCGCATAAACAGTTTAGTCCGAGTTTATCCTGTACCAATTCTTCTTCTGAATAACTTGTAAAGTTTGTGCGATACCTAAAACTTTCTGATCTACATATGTATATATGCTCAAAAATACTATATTTACATATATAAAATTAGTAGTTAATTACAATTGTTAAACATAATAGATTACTATTTTTGCGCAACAATATAAAAATGGAATGCAACTCATTTTTGAGAACGTTCATCTCTGTGTTGTCAATAAAATGTAGAGTTCAATTAAAAAATTTCACAAAATAAATATGCCTCATAAATTAAAAACAGCGTTTACAAGCTAATTTTAAATGTATTCAATATTTTGATTGAAATTTGTTTTATCATTTAAACCATTTAATTTTATATATGGTATTGAAAACAAAATATGAATACGTTATATGAAACAGTTATAGATAAAATATATTATTAAAATATGCTTTACTACGGTGAACTATTTTTGTCAAATAAGTAAGATAATTGATGTCGCCGTTTTGATAGTTTTGTTGAGTTAAACAAGAAGTAATTGATTCTAACTGGTTTTCAAATTCACTTTGTTAACGTTATTATTTTGCACCGCGAGTGTGAAATATGGCCATAAAAGATGTTAACATCAATTTATTGTAGGATTTAGAAATAAAAAGATCGATTTATAACTTTTATCTTTAAAAATCTTAAATTTGAATATTTAGTTTTAGTAGCTAATGATGAAAATAAACGAAACAAAAACATACTCACTTTGCCTTCACAAGATGTAATCCAGAATTGGCAAGTGATGGCAATACAATTCACCCAGTTTTATTTCCTTATTTCAGGATATCTTGAACAGGGACTATTAGTCCGAGACAGTGTTAAACTGCGACAGAACTACATGATGAGTTACAAGTTTAAACTAGACCTTGCGAGCATCATACCTATCGATATCTTCTATCTCGTACCTCAACTGGGAACTAACTCCACTTGGCTACGTTTCAATCGACTTGTCAAGATTTACCGGGTCTTTGAATTCATTGATCGTACAGAGACTCGCACTAACTTCCCTAACCTCTTCCGAATTTGCAGTCTCGTCATTTACATTATCATTATTATCCATCTCAACGGCTGTCTCTTCTTTGCAATAAGCAAGACTATAGGTCTTGGCACAGACGGTTGGGTCTATCCTCCTAGGCTCACGGATGTCGATGCTGACGTTCCGATCAATGTGACGGAATCTTGGGATCAGTTCCACATAAAGTACATCTACTGCTTCTACTGGTCTACCCTGACCTTGACGACAATTGGAGAGACGCCACGACCAGTTCAAGACATCGAATTCGTCTTTGTCACTATTGACTTTCTTGTTGGAGTCCTGATCTTTGCCACAATCGTTGGTAATGTTGGCTCCATGATCACGAATATGAACGCGGCCAGAAGTGAATTTCAGATGCGAATGGATGGTGTGAAGCGCTACATGGAGTTCCGGAAAGTCAGCAAGGAGTTGGAGCATCGTGTGGTCCGCTGGTTCGATTACCTCTGGTGTAACAAGCAGTCACTAGATGAAGAAACCATCTTAGCAACACTGCCGGACAAATTGAAGGCTGAGATCGCCATACATGTTCACTTTGAGACGCTTAAGCAAGTCAGCATATTTCAGGTGTGTTTGAAATCTATATAAATGAACTCTTCGTAAAAAATATAGGGCTTAAATATTCTGAATTAGGTAGATTTAAAAACCTTATCAAAATCCTTATCAAAGGGACTGATCTTGTCAAATACACATTAATAACATTTTGGAACATATAAATCGTTTTTAATACATTGTATCTATACAATTAAGAGTTTCAAAATGTTGTTTTCAATTTAAATTTTATCCTTTTGTATTATGCGTTTATATTTTTAGAAATATGTAGTTCCTACTAAAAATAATAATTGGTGCTACTATCAGCAGAATATTTTATTATTGATCCATTGTAAGGTTACAATGATTAAAGCATATATATGTATATATATAATAGGTACGGTACCTAACTTTTGACAATTTTTTACACAACAGTATATTCAGTTATATGTTTACCATTTTCATTCGGAAAAACCTTTCATTTCTTTATATATATGAATCATTTGAAATTGTATATTTTAAAAATGTTACGATATTTTAACTCTAAAATTAGAACTTAACTGTAAACATATTTATAAATCAATTAGAAGGAGAAGTAAAGGTAACATTTCACATATATGATAATTAACTACAACGACTATCGTATATAGTATGCCCTTATTTAATACGTTTAAATATCTTTGAAATTATCTATCTATTTTCTCGATTTTAAGCCTGAAATTGTTGTTTTTTCTGTAAATTTATAGTATACAAATAATTCTCTAATTGTAAAAATTATTGATATATTTTAAAAAAATATGCATGTATAAATCTCCATTTAATAATTCACTTTTAATATAATATATACAAAAAATATTGTACCTCCAATATATAAAATCTACATTCCCAATATCTTTACATTTGTATTAAGCGTAAGAGTTTGTTTTTAATTCGAGGAATGCTCTGTAGTTTATCTAACCTTCATTTTGATTGAAAATTTTACAATAGTACAATAGAATATATACAATAATTACCATCATAATTATTTACATACATTATTGAGAATATAACTACGTAATGATTATAATTGGATTAAGAATACTTGTTAAGATAGTTACCAGAAGTATATTACTTATGCATAAATACTATTACATACGTAAAAGTTTTGAATGACTAAAACTTTATCGAGTAATTCTTATATTTTATCAACATATTATAGACAAACGAAGAAGTGTTTCGTCGGAAAAGAAAAAACGATCCTTTGGACCTAACTAAAATTCATTATTATGGATATAGTAACAAAAATGCAAGATAAATCATCTTAAATATAGTGAGAATGATATGTAATTAATAAATATAATTTTAGAATGTTCAAATAGTATTAAAAAGGGAAACATATAGAGTAAGTGCGTAAAAAGATTATGAAAAGTTGAGTAAAATTAATTAATTAAAATATTGAATAATACTTTAATAACACTACTGGATAAAAGTGAGAATTGAGATCATATATTTAACAAAAAAGCTAATTTTATAAACATCATTTGGAATACCTATGAGTAATTACTTCGAATTATATAATCGACTTATTATTCGAATAATTTAACACTTCAATTATTCATCGTTGTATTGTAGGGATTCTAATTATAAAAATATATAGAATTAGCTTTTATTGTTAAAATAAGAGAATGTGTTGTTTTTCTTTATTTTTCAATAAATTATTTCTTTTTTTTCTTATTTATTGCTTTTTTATAAAAATTTGATAATGTTGAAATATATTTAATAAAAAAGGTAAGAATTAATTCAATAAACATTTATTCCAAACATGTTTCAACACCATGTGTCATCATCAGTGGCAAAAAAACCAAAAGTGTAAACAATTTTAAAAATTACACGAACAAAAATAAGCAAATTAATGTAACTAAAAATGCAGTGAAAAACACGAAACACAAAATACAGCGAAAAAGAGTTAAGAGAAAATTTTAACAGCCACTGATGATGACACATGGTGTTGAAACATGTTTGGAATAAATGTTTATTGGATTAATTCTTAGCTTATTTATATATTTACAGAAATGGTCTGACATTTTTCTTTCATCGACACCTGAAATATAACGATGTACTGTATAGTGACGCAGATTTAACGTAAAATGTTTGTTTAAATCCTAACATACTAATATTTTATATTTTAGCCATTGCATAGTGTTAAATTGAGTAAATCCAAACAAATACGACTCATTTATTAACGAAAAGATTGTTATTAACTGTAAAGCTTTTAGTTCATTAAACTCTTAAAGGAAATAAAGAAAAATATTAATTAATTATAAATAATAGATTAAGCATGTACTTTTTAAGTTGCTCTCTCTCTCTCTCTCTCTCTATCTCTCTGGCTATATTCAGGACTGTGAGCCCGGTCTACTCATCGAATTAGTTCTCAAATTGAAACTCCAGGTTTTCTCGCCCTCCGACTACATTTGTCGGAAGGGCGACATTGGAAAAGAGATGTACATCGTGAAGCGTGGAAAGCTTAGTGTGGTTGCTGATGACGGGAAAACTGTCTTTGTCACTCTGGGTGAGGGGAGTGTGTTCGGAGAAGTCTCCATTCTCAACATCGCCGGCAACAAGACAGGCAACCGAAGGACAGCCAACGTCCGATCCATTGGTTACTCCGATCTCTTCTGCCTAAGCAAGGACGATCTGTGGGACGCACTGATGGAGTATCCGGATGCAAAGCAAAAATTGATGCAGCGTGGTGGGGACATTCTGCGCAAGGACAATCTCCTTGACGAGGATAAACTTATGGAGGCACAGCAAAAGAAAGAGTTGGTGGAGGAGAAAGTAACTCGAATTGATGAGACGATGGACACTGTACAGACGCGGTTGGCACGACTTCTTGCTGACTTTAATGCCACACAGCAAACTCTCAAGAGGAGGATCACACAGTTGGAGAATAAAGTGGAACGGAAGAAGGGCGGTGGATATCAAGCAGACTTCTCTGATGAAGAGGATTGATTAAAACAATATTGAAAAATGTGTGTCAATATGCATAACTGAAGCTAAATTAGAACTTGTTAGTAACAAAATGTAGCGACTACCATGCGTAAAATTCCACAATTATTTTCCATTTACTTAATAATAGTGAAAACAAAAGTAGTAAATTCTAACTGACGCTGATAAGATAATTTCCTGTCATCTTTGGCACTGATTCTGCCTCATATTACATGCGGTGATTCGGTTCTATTTCCATACACACAATAAAACACCTTCCTTGATTTCTGTATTATACATGGTATCTCTCAATAGCTCAATTTGAATTCCTTGACATTTTCTTCCGAATATCCGAAAGTTGAAATGGTTGTTATTTTGGGTACTAATTTCTCGCACATACACATACATTTTAAACGTATCACGTGTACAGCCAATTTTTGATAACCTGACTGTTTTGCTTCATAAAGGTTTGGGTCCAGTTAGAATATAGATCATTGAAATTGTCCTTTATAGACCGATATAATGTAAATTGTACTATAGACATTTCTATTATTTGAACTAAGGCGTAATTATAGATTTCCGCAAGTTAGCGATGTGTCAGTAACAACTTCTATTTATCATTCATTGAATATTTTATGAATCCGCACAACTGAACAAGGCCTAAATGTCCACAATTTTTAATATTGCGCCTGTCTGTACAGAATAACTTTATTTAAATTATTACATTTAATAATAAATATATTTTTTTTTTACTTATACATTTTAAAAAATCCTAAAAATAAACATTTCTCATTATTGCTTTGAAACACTATCCTACCTAAACGATTTGTTTTAATGATTTTAAAAGCACTGATTTCTATATTATGTATATTTAAAGTATTATCTACAATATAAAATGTTTTAAACACATTAAATACAATACACACATTACAACACAATTAAAAATATTTGTGTGTTGCCTATACTAAATGCATATCTGTTTACAAATTAAAAAATGAAATTAAAAATGTATATATTTTTATATTTAGGTAACTGAAAGAGCACCGACACACAAATAAGGTAGAAACGAACAATTATTATTTGATGTATAGTTCATTTAGCAGACCTTTAATGATTGAAAACATTGCTTATGTACATAAATATGTTTTACAAAAAATAATGCAACACTTTATAGTTAAAATATTCTTTTATTGATATTTGTATTAATTATAATAGAACCATTATTATTATTTATTACATTATTTTTATGCTAATACTTGAACTAAGAGAGAAAATTAAAATATGCCTTACAGATTTGCGACTAAATACATACTTTATGATGCAAACATAGTATATTCTTACTTTATTTTTTATGTAGTTTTCGGATCAGGATAATAGTCCACATCACTCAGAATGTGACCTTACATAATAAGTAAACATACAGTATTATATAGGTATATAATTATATTTATTTGTAAAAGAAAAACACCACTGTTACTGAATTTTTTGTAATATTTTGTCTAAATATACACATTCATATATTATTGCATTTTTGAAAATTGTTCTCATATTTTATGCATGTCTCTAAAGGAATTAATGAAAATGTTGAAAAATGTGTTATAATTAAAAAAGGAAAAAAATATTTTGTAAAATTTTTTTGTAAAAGAATATTTTGTGTTAAATTCAGAAATAATTTACTTTGCGAATAACAATTCAAAGTTTATTCCATTAATTTTTTTCATATTTTTTATAATTAAAAAAAAGTTCTGTGTTAACATCGATACTCCTAGTCTTACAATAAGTAGTATGGTAATAAAATTGATAAATAATTATTTTCCTGAAATTGGAAAAGTAACACTTTTCTATACGAGGAGAATCTATTGCTCCTTGATTGCTGCGCTCTTTCGGATCAATAGATTCTCCTCGTATAGAAATCGACTTTTCCAAAGCGTAGGTTAATTAGAATAATTTTTTCAGGTACGGTATCGATGTATCCATTTGATAAAATCACATTTATTTTTTATAAAATAAATAATGTTCCAAAAATATGTATATCATAATTTATTAACTCCCATGACATATGCTTGGGACAGTAATCTACATATTATGTAGAGGATGTTTAAAAAAATGCTTACTAATAATAGTTAAATAGAATTGAAAAAACAGCAGTATAAGTCAGATTTTAAAATGTGGAGCAAAGTATACACAGTATGAATAAGGTCAAAGATACTTAAATTAGTCATATGAAATAAGTGAAAGCTACAAGTGTCTTCTCCAATGTAGAAAGTGAGCTAAATAATCCATTATTCTTTATATGAGAGTATAAAATATAATCTATCGCGTAATAATAGAATAAAGATAGATAAATGTATCAGTTTTTTTTGAAAAATGGTATCGTGAGCATAAAATCAAGAGCAGCAGTGTAAGAATGAGAACAGTCAGTGTAAAAGAGTATGATTATGAAATCACAGATATATCTTAACAGTGGGAAATGCAATATATATTATAGAATTAGTAGTAGAGTACTATACGTGTGTTACATTTAGTACATAATAGCAACATATTGGTATTTATTTGTCTTCTTCAAATAGTCTACGTTGGCTTCATGTTAGGTTCGAACTGACGCGATGGCGGTGTCAAGGGCTGCACAGCCAACGTTTGTCGCTCTAGTCTAGGAAGAGGAGACGTGGAAGAGGCCCGATAACCGCTGTTACTGTTGACACTGGTACCGCCAATAGTCGCGGCATTGGCAACAGTTGCGGCAGACTGGGTCGTGCTCTTTACCACCAAGAGATCGTCCCCAATAGAGTCCCCAATATTTGGCGGTTGCAGTTGTGAAGGAGGCGAAAGACTACCAGCTGCTCCCCCGTGGCTTATCGGAGGCAGCACATTAGGCGAGGGTTTTACGCGAATCCCCCCTTCTCCTCCTCCAGCACCACTGCTGCCTGAGGACTCCATGATTAGTGCCGTGGAGGAGTGCGGTGGGGGCGGCGGTGGCTTGTTGCTATGGTAGTGATGTGGAGGTGGGAGGCCGCCGCTTGCACCTCCACCTGCGCTGGCTGCGGGACGGAGAACGTGTCGAGTAGAGTCTCCGCCACGAGACACGCCGCCAGCGACGGGTTTGGGAGCACGTGGCGGCATGGGGGCGTGGAAAACTACTCCTCGCTGGGAAGCGGCGTGTAGGTTGTCAAGAGAAAAGGTTACCGGGTCATCTGGAAAACCAGCAAGCGAGGTGGGCGAGGGCGAGATGCTACTCGTATTGCTTCCACGACGACTGGAGCCTCCGCTGCGTCTGTTAGGCTCGCGGTGTTGCTGTTGGTGGTAATGATTCGACTTTTCGAGTAGACTAGCTATCTTAGAGTTACGTTCCTCCAGCTCACTCCGATAGCGACGTGTCTCTTCGGTGAGTCGGGCCTCGAATGATGCCAGCAAGACCTTTAGCTCGCGTTTCCGTGAGGATTTGATGTCCAGTCGGGTCTGAAGGCGTTTGTTTGCTGCTTTGAGAGACACAATCTCGTCGTTGTCTTCGCTGGGTGGTCGATCTCTGTGCGGGGCACTAGTGATAGAAGAAGATCTACATTGTCCAGCTAATAAAAGACAGACAGAAGAAGAGCTTACATTTTCGAAATAAAGGTGTAGTCTCGTATAATATAGTAAATCCCGATTGTATTCATATATATGCATGATTAGTAAAAAAAATTTTAATTTCAGCATTTTTTATTTAATATTTATGTATCTTTAATATTTATCGTTAAGAAAGCACCTTTCAAAGATATGCTTTTAAATTTCTGTATTTCTATTTGGAAATACCCGTTTAAGAGGTTGTTTCTCAAGAGAAATTAAGTCTTTTATGCTTATAGAAATTGTGAAATGATTTAGATGAATATAACTTAATCTTATATGTAATATTAATTGTTAATAATAATATAAATAATGTCAATAAATAATAGAAAAAGAGTTCTTCGTTGAAAATAAATAGATATTATGATCAATTAGATATTGTAAAACGGTATAAATATAAAGAATATGACAAAGAATAAGTATTTCTAAACTTTTTCAATTATAACATTTGTTTTGAATTAGTTACATATTTCTAGAAATGAGCACATTATTAATAATATATTTAATGCAATAACAATGTAATACACTATTTAATGCAGTACCCTTTATAACAGTATTGTTTTTTTAAATTACAAACCGCACTGAAATAGAAAGGGATTTATAGTCAGTCTTAATTGTTCATTTAATAAAGTCATAAATATCAAAATATTATCAAATAAATTAAAATAATTGTGAAATTAAACATAGCTTTTTAAAGTTCTGATTTCAATCTTGAAGTATATAACGTAAGACATATTATACGTAATAAGTGCAAGTACACACGCTTTGTGGATGCATCTTAAAATAATTTAAAATATGTTTAAGACAAAAATAATTAACACTACTTATTTATCTAATCTAAGCAGTGTGGTTTATGTCACAATTTATGTTATTATTTATAGTAATATTTTTAATATCACTTTCTATGCACAAACAGAACAATTAATATGTTTATAAAGTAATAATATCGGCAACAAAATTTAGCAATACATATGTATTATAAAATATTTATATGTTTTTTTCACTAAAATAGACAAATCATCGGATCTGAAAAAGCTGTAATAATAGATAAAATATTTAAAAATTATGCAAAATAAAAATATAGCAGAAAAATGTGTTTGACAAAATCATTAAAAACTTTTAACTGAGGAATATTCTAGGATAACAATGACAAAACATTAAAAGATAATATCTTATATATTAAAGTGTTGTTTAAAACAACAATATGTAATCATTAAATCCAGATAGATACATCCAATTCAAACACTTTATATTAATAGTTTTGAAATCATAATAATATGACAGTACTAATAAAGATAAACTTTTAAAAATATTACAAATTCTTTTAATATGATCAATTAAGCATTTAACTACCTCTAGTTGCTGGAGTTGAACCTCGAGAAGTCCCCATAGTGAGTTGAAAGGCAAATTCTGAAAGTTTAAAAATTTCGTTATAACATGTGAAATTGTATTCTAATAAAGCCATGAACATCACTTCATGACAAAAATAGACGATGCTCAGTTGTGGCTTGTGGCACTTACCAGCATTTTGAGTTTGTAATTTCTGTATTTCATCCTGAAGTGATTTTAAAGTTGTGGCATGTTCCTTTCTCAAGAAAGCTAGAGAGGATTCTAAATTCTTCAGCTTTGACCGAAGAATATCAACATCCATATCATTCTAAACAAATAAGGCATTCATTTAATAGGTTTACTGCTTGGTAACATTCACAAAATAAGTATCCCTTCTAGTTATTTAGGCACCCAAAATCCCACTTTATTACGAATGGAATGAATCCTGGATTGCCAAATCAATCGCCATCCCTTATTTTACAGTCCTTAACCCAATTAAAAAATATATTTAAATCACCATTAAACAATATTAAGCAGTTTTGACTACAATTTTGGATACTGAGTATAAAACTTTATTAATAGTTTCTCTAAGATCCTAACTTTAAATAAATTAGTCAATATTCAGGGATATAATACCTTAAAATGTAGTTGCTGCAGTAGCGTATAAGAACAAATTTTGCAGTTTACTACTTGCATAAGATTTTTTCTTTTAAATTTGTTATTACATATATAAATATTTTATTACCTTTATATTACATTTCCCTGCAAAAAATATTTTTAAACTTTTAAAATTTCAGCATGGCGTACACTATTTTGTATATGTTATATATATACATATATTATTAGACATACTAATTAATATATAACCATAGTATTTAAACTTATGTTTAGTTGCATGTCATATACTTCCCCCTACTTTGATGTATATAATTAAAAAAATCGTTTCATTCAAGATTTTAAAAAGTACACAATTAAGTAATATCTTTTTATATAAAAATAGTGAGATAATAAAGAGTTAAATTTTTTATATACATAATTGTATAAACGTCATATATATATATGTGTGTGTTGCAATTGAATTTTTAGTCCTTATATTAATGTTTTGTTAAATAGGCAATTTGTACAAGTTGAATTATATTATGTTGAAAAATATTTTATTAAACACAATCTTCTAGGATTAAAAGAAAAATATTTTTTTATATTTCTCCTGAAAATAAGTTACTTTATTTTCAAGATTATTTGCTTAATTGTATTTAATGATACCCTACTATAAGTATAGAAAGTCAATTGCCTATCACACAATTATTATTAAGCATTTCATATTTCAAGCTATCTTTTATATATTAATTTGATTTTAAAATTGATAAAAAATAGACCTAGTGTCATGATCATTGCCATTACATATTTTGTTAAATAAAACTGTTTTAAACTAATATTAGTATCTTAATAACCTATTATATAACATATTGAGAACTATACAACACAGAGCCATGCACTACATTTAAGTTTTTTTACATTTGACTACATTTGCACAAAATACAAATATAGTGATATGAATTGTGTGTAGCAAATTTTTTTTAATCATTCTTATTAAATGATAACGGTTGGTGTGAGTTGTTTTGCATTTCTCATCCCACCACCCAATAAACCAAAATTTATCGGTGGTCAGATCTTTGAAACATAGAGCTACCACAATCCCTTCAGAAGAAGAAGCGAAACAAAAATAAACTTCTCTAGTAAAAATGTTCTTCGACAAAATGGTTACCCATCCAATGCAATCGTCCTGCCAAACCAACTTCCAATGATGAACACATCCAACCTTATGGCTTCACGGTTCTTCCTTTTGTAAAAGAGGTGTCTGAAAGAATTAAACGCGTTTTATCCCAGGCAGGTGTAACAGTCACTCTGAAACCACCTTAAAAAAATTGGCCAAATGTTACCTCGCCCAAAAATTCGAAAACCAAAATTACTTACATAAGGAGTTTTTTTACAGAATTTCGTGTACAGACTGCCCACAGGAATAGATAGCAATACATTGAATACAAGATTGAAACAACACAAGGCTTCTATTAGCTTGTTACACCGGAGAAGTCTGCCTTAGCGGATTATGCATATAAAAGTAATCACAGAATTGACTTTGATAATGTATCGATTCTTGTTGTTGAAACACAGTGGAAAAGACATCTAATTTTAGAATCATATTACATTACTACAGATTCTCACCGCATGAATAAACATTGTGATTTTTACATATAACCATCAATCTATACGGGTATTCTATACATGTGCTCTAACGCGTAAATCCTTGTTTTTCGCTTTTGGATATCGATAGCTGATGCATTTATTTTCTACTATTATACTAGTATCTATAATTGTATTATATAATCTTACTCTAGTAATATTGATTTAGTATAATGTCTGTCTTGTTTGTTGTATTGTGTTGTTTCTTATTGGCTTGTATTCTAACTTAAGATTCGTTTTAGTTACTGTACTTTTTTTCACTTTGTTATTAACCTCTGACGAAGGTATGCGATACCGAAAATTCAGGCAATAAATTGTGCATAGTGTTAGGGAACTAAATTACCTTCTTATTTTATATTATTTATGCCAACACAAAGCATTTATATTCTTATAATTAGTTGAAGCCCATGGAAGTTAAAATTGTTTATACATATATCACAATGTCTAAAAATCAATAAATATAAATATGATAATAAAAGGTATATTAAAAGAATAAAATTTAATATTTTAATCCAATTCATATAGCACAACTTCTTAGTCATTGTCTGCCAAATTAATGATGGTTATTGTCATCATTTGATAATGCTCTGTTCAACTGTAAGATGCCAAAAGTCATCATGTGAATTCATCAAGTGACAGTCATAAGTTATTGTATCATTTTATTTAACCAGTTCACAGTATAGCAGTTGAAAAAAGACTGCATGTACAACACATTAGCTATAGTTCATGGTTTGCTATGCATATCACAAACTAATCAAATGGTATATTATTCTGAGTATTTTTTCAACATACGTCTTTTGTATGTGTCTATTACATATATGCATTTACTTATGTCAAATAGTGCGATGTATATATAGTGTGATTATATATTACCCAAGAATAATTATGCCAAGCAAAAAATTATACATAGTTTTGTGGAACAAAATTTCGTAGTTTGGTACTACAATATTTAGGGAAAATTTAAATTAATAATTTATATTAAAAACATTCTTTTTTGAGAAATGCGTAACATACATAGTTTTTATTGAAATGTTAAGTTTATATTGGAATAAAAATAGTACACTAGTAAATTATACATAATTTTAAAATAATACATATTTAAATTGTACTTAATTAAAAATTATACATAAAAAAGTTTTTGAAATCAAACGTTACGAGTATATAATATGTAGATATTAAGTCTATAAACTCATCCAATAGTTATAATTTGTTACTAATTACTAAGTTTATACAAATATAATAGTCACCTCTTATAAAATTTTAGAAACGCATTTGTATATAATAGATGTTAAAAGATTTCATTTCTATAAATTTAATTTAAAGGTGCTACTAATTCATAAACTAAAGAATAAAAGTTCAAATATAACACATTTTAATCTGTTTTAATAATATTTTTTAGATTTTTTAAAGATGGGCTTTAATCAATTATTTACTACATTATTTGAAGAAATTTCTTAAGAAATATTTTATATGAGATATAATTAATTAATGATTTGTATATATCTTCAATATATTGTTATAATTATTATTAGCAAATAGTGAGAGTAAATCTATTGCATATAAATGAAGAATTAAATGAACAATTTCTTTATATTTATAACATTTAAGTATGTAGAAAACTCTAAAAGTATCCTAAATTTGTGTAAAATATTTATAGTGATGTAATTTGTTATATGAGAATAATAAGTATATATAACAAATTAATTGCGAGAATTATACATATAGATACACGAGAAACATATATATGTACATAATATGTACACATAATATAAAATTGAAACACTAAATAATTTGTATATATGTAGAAAATATTGCAGTACCAATATTAGTCCTTTTTATCAATGCATCAAAATGGGGTAATTGCTTTTGACAAAAGTTACATTTTGATATTTTAAGACAACCATTTCCATTATTTAAACAAAATCAGTAAATTAATAGGGTTCAAACTAAACTTAATAATATTTTAATGAGAACTGAATAGCTTTAATTTTGAAGTTGAATAATTGTTTGATCCTTGTGACAAAGATCTATGTTACAAGCATTATTTTAGTACATCAAAATTAATTGGTAAAGCCAGACATTTCTTGTCAAGATTAATTTCAAGGCTTTAATTATTAGGCAGGTTATATAGAGACGAGTTGGTTATGGAACAGAGTACTATTATTATTAATATTATACCAGTTAAACAAAATAACTATAACTGCATGACCAATTCAACATGTTAAAAAATAAATAATTTATTGTACGCTTATATAGTTCC
>JAYRBW010122713.1:0-16855 GCA_036023295.1 Invenusta paracnida
TGGCATATTATAGTAAAAATACTGATATTTGTCTACATATTACAAGCTTATTGATATTCCATATTATTGATATCGAGTGTTCCGGGTATTATTCTAGGCTTTTGCTTAGTCACAAATTCTTTTTCGTCACATCCATCGGCCTAGCTTACTAATTATAGATGTATAATCCCGTATAATACGTCGATTCGTACTTATTCAGTTACGCGCTTATTCAGGTTTTGTCATTTCGCTCTTATTCAGGTTTTATACTTTCGCTCTTATTCAGTCTCGCGCTTATTCAGCGCCCCCGGTCAATACTGTATACCACTTCCATCATAATTGACTCGTGGAACTGTTGAATCATCTCAACGAAAGTAGGTGGGATAAACCATAACGGAAAAGGCACCAATCCACTCATTTGAAAGCTTTTGCAAAGTCAATGAACACAAGGTAAAGGCCCCGCCGTTGTTCAATAGTCTGTTCTTGTAGCCTGAGTGCAAAAAAACGTATCATTTGTGAAATATGTATAATCGTAAAATATTTGTAATGGTAATTTCTCTAGCAGAATACACATAGACAAATTATATAAAGACTTGTTAGTAAAACAGAATTATTTTTCTTTAATATATTACATATCATAATAGGCATATATATGAGTGTCTACTGCATCGAGCATTTCTAAATCCAGAAGATATATCTTCGAATATCCAGAAGGATTTTTTCACTTGTATTTTTCATCTTTTTTAGTTAATAAAAAGGTGGTATATGGTTATACTTCTCCGGGTGACAATCATAGTGATATTTCCCACCTATATTATTCAAATAAAACAGAAGAGCACTGAATATATTACTACCTAATGACATCTCATCAGCATGCTTTGGTCGCAATATCTCCCTGCAACCATAATGATTTGGCTTAGCAAAACTGTAAAATTATTTCCTTTAAAGTAGTTCAGGCTTTGTAGACACAGTTTATGTTCAGTGGACATACCTGTAGCAAAATCTGCATAAATTTAAGAAACACGTTTCTTATTTATAAGACGTTTATAAGACAATCGTATGGTCATCGTAGAGATTATAAATAAACCGTTTATTTTTCAGTCAATAAACATTTGATGTACCAATATAATTCATTCCATAGATTTACTGGGATATTAAGAACGTTTATATTTAACTTCCATCTTAGAAACAGTCTCAAATTGAAACTGACTACTTCAAAGAATTACTACTTTTATTTTCTCTTGATTACTTTAACATTTTTGGAGAATTTATTATACATTTAGTTCCAATATCATTTCAATTATTAAACTGAATATTATTATAGTCATACTACTAATTTTATTCTTTAGTAATAGATAAAATAATAAGTTATTTTTAATAAATATTCATTAATGCGTCTAACTTTTATTTGTGTAACCGCCACTAAAAGATCATTAATTTCCTATGGATTAATGAAATTAATATTTGTTTTCATCTGAAAGGATCGTAATAATAATAATAATTAGTATTTGATTGAAATATTTAAAAAATTATATGAAAACACGTTCAGAAAAGGGCAATATCAAATCAAATATTATAGTGAAACTAAAGTCATCAAAACTACTTTAATTGATGAGATGATTATATTATTAAAAATAAACTTTTAATAAGTAATCAAAAAGAATGTAAGATTTAATGTCTTTTAATGGAAAATTATATAACATCGGGCAGAATTTGGTATTTCAATAGATTTACAATAGGTTAACTTTAATAAGGTCAATAGTAACCGATAAGACGGGGTAGCCAAAAACAGTCTACTTACAGCATTTGTAGTATATATAGTGTAGACAACAATAAATCAGGCTATAAATACACAGCATTCGCTAAAAATAAAGAATAAAATAAGTAATTAATATTTTAAACCAATTTACAAAAGCTTTTCATTTTAAAAGTTTCAGCTTAAAGACATAATTTTACAGAGAAAGTTTAGAGAATATATGTAAATACAATATGAGCCAAGTAGAATAAAACAAATATAATACAGTTTGAAATAGTTATCATTATTATTATATGAGGGATGAATATGTGCACTTTTGATAACACAAAGGATTAGAATAATAATAGGTAATATGATATAGATAATTCTAAAATATACCAGATTAAATGAAGTAGCAAATAGGTATAACAACTAATTCTTAATGGAAAATGAAGATATACTTTTTACATTTAACGTTACATTTTAACGTTACTATAAACAATATGGAAAAGTCAAATTTGAAGATGACGATGATGTAGTAGAGTATGTACGTAAATGGTTTATTAGTGCCAGAAAAACTGTGCAAAAATAAATGTCAATCTGGGAATAAATACAGTTAGGAATAGGCTGAATTACATGTACATATTGTACTATTTATGTATGTAATAGTCACATCTTCCTTCAAAATTAAACGAAAACAACACCGCTGAACAATGAGTAATTGAATCAAGCATCAGAGATATCGATATGATTCGAAGTGGCACTTATAGCTTCCCTAGAAACCGACATGGTGGTTGTCGTTGTCACCTCCTTTGCAACCCGTTGCGTCACCTCTCCAGAGCTAGCAACGAGGGATGTAGTCTCTCTGACAACTGTCGTAGTCACCTTGGTAACACCACCGTCGACGCTGTTGCAGGAAACGGTTGCTAGGGACGCTGAAGAGGCAGAGGATTCTTCGACAATTACGCCCGGGTCGTTCACAGTGGTGGACGAAGCGGTGACCTTTATCCGTTTCGAAGGAGAAGATGTGCGAAGTAAGTCATCCTCTGTACCACTTGAGACTTCTAGGACAAGATTATCGGAGTTCTGTGACCAACGGCGCTTGTTGCTCCCAGCGCTCTTGTTGTGTCTAGCAACGCCAGAAAACGTTCGGCTGTTGTCCTGGATAATGTCTTCATCTTCCTCGTCACTAGTGGTGCAAACAATGGGACACTGAGCGGCCTCTCCAACGACCATGACGTCATCAGTGGTGTCATTATTGGCTCCTCCGCTTGGAGAGTCGTCAATCTCATCCCGATCATCGTTGTCATCGTCGGAGAGGGTGGTGGCGACTTCACTGCTTGTGGAGCCACAGTGTGAACTGCCGGGACTGGCATTGAGACTATACTCGGCACCGGGGAAGATGTAGGTGTTGGGTGGTAGGAAGCCGTACTTCCCGGCTGAATGATAAAGAATAATCAAAGGAATGTTGATTATTATCGAAAGAAGTCACAAATTTATAGTAATGTTAGAAACATAGAAAACGATCAATTTAGAAAAAGTAAAATATTTGTTTTGTAAAGTAAAAGAAATATTTATAATGAGAGAAAATAATAAAATTTAAACTGTAGTTTCTTTGTTATAGTTGCAAATATTAAGAAGTAAATAAAGAAAAGAAGAAGACTTACCTGGGAGATATCGGGAGATATTCCTCGACTCACTGTTCTCTGCCTCAATAATCTCCTGCATGAGTTGAGTACAGTTGATCTCCGAAAGCCGTCCACCTCCCCGATTTATTGATGGAACCGACTCTGACATTTGGTGTGTTGACGTGGAGGGCTGGTCATTCTGTTCCTGTGCCACAGGAAGTGGTGCTTTTGAGACATCTTTCTCTGCCGATAGTGATACCACATCGTCTTTTTCTTGAGCTACCACGTCGTTCTTTTCCTCTGCTATCACATTGTCTTTTTCTTTCGCTACTACGTCGTCCTTTTCCTTTGCAATTGTATCATCACTTTCTTGAGCTACCGCGTCGTCCTTTTCCTTTGCTATCGCATCATCTTTTTCTTTCGCTACTATGTCGTCTTTTCCCTCTGCTATCGCATCGTCCTTTTCTTTCGCTACTGCGTCGTCTTTTTCTTTCGTTATCGTGTCACCAGGTGTCTCTCCTTCTTTCTCAGAAAGGACGTGCATTGGCGCAGGGGTAATCTCCATGGCAACTTCCCTTTCCTGGTGCTTCTCTTTATCTTTTGTAGCGGACTTGTCAACCTTATCTTTTTCAGTCGTCACGGTACAAATCTCACAAGATTCTGTAGTGTTCTTCTTTTCTTCTTCACCAGGTGAATTCGCCTCCATTTCCTCGTCATCAACAGTCACCTTGTCACCTCCCTCATTATATCCGCTGGAATCGACCGTCGTTGTTGCCTCTGCGTCAGTATCCGGCCTCGTAGCCTCCTCTTCTGATCCGGGAGATTTGTAGACCTCCGTGTAGCCCAGACGACGTGCCAACTCGTCGAGGATGACATCACCGTCACCTAGCAACTCCACATCGAAGCAGTGGGAGGAAAGGAGCTCCCTGTTGACCAAGATTTGAGGAACACGACCGGGGATCGTGTCTGATGATAATTTGGGAGGACAGATAAAGCAGTTGCTATCTATTCAAGCATTATTGTATGTAGTTAAGAAATCAAAAATAGGATGAATATAATAGTGTTTGATTACAATTCTCCGTTCCAGTGCAAAACATCAAGATAACCAAGCAATCAACGGCTACCAAGGAGTAGATGAAAAGACAACTCACTTGGTATGTGGGCAACAGGGCGAACCTTGAGCGAGGAACCGATGACAATGAGGAGATCAACAGCGTCCTTGTCCTGCGCGATTGTAGAGTGGAAGGTACTAGGAAGAGCCTCGCCAAAGAAAACAATATCGGGCTTCATAATTCCCATCGGAGTGTCAGCAGGGCAGCGAGAGCAGCGTGGTACAACCTGGCGCATGATGTCATCACGGATGATCTCGCTACTCACCTGGTGCTTACAGGTCATGCAGCTGGCAGTGGCGAATGAGCCTGTCACATTTGGTGAGTTGGGAAATAAAATAATCTAATAATTTTAAAAATTTATTTAGAAAAAATTTATTTATTTATGTAAAAATTTAAAACTACGCTAATACAACGGCATTAAATAAAATACTGGTATATATTATTATTGCTAATTACATTTTTTAAATAGAAAACAATAAAAATAAGTATAATATAATAATAATCAATAACAGATAGCATATTTTGTTTTAAATTTTATTTAACTACCATTCGATAGATATAATATTTACAACTGAAAATTTGAATTTTTAATCTCCTTTTTTTATTTCGATTAATTTCATTCAAATTGGAGAGAGGTATGAAATTCAAGATGATCAACAATATTGTCGTAGTCACTGTTATGAATGCTACTTCACCGCCGAAATATTTTTAGATTTATGAATTATGTATAAAAATAATGTATATTCTTTAAATAACTAATTAAAAGCAAGTAGGTAGATTTATATAAGTACCGTATGCCTATTTCTAGTGTACATATATACCTATTTTGGAGTTGTATTGAGTGTGTTGAAGTTTTATCGGAGTCAGTTTTTTATAATTTTAAGACAATCAATTCCTTAAATCAATTGTAATTCTGCTTAAAACTGCATTAATGATAGGTATTATAAATAAATTTAATCCATTTACTAGATACTATTTATAATTTCAATTAAAAGAATATTATATAAAATATATAAGTATCAAGTATGGCCTGCTTAAAGTAAACTTCAAAAAGTTATCCATTATAACTTAGCATAGTTTATTATAATGAAGTACATATTTTGTATATAATTATAGTATTTATTTGTAAAATATACATAATTAATTAATGTACATATATATACAAATAACTTTATTGAGGATTACTAAAAAGAAAACGCAAGCATTACTTCATGCTTTTTTTGCATATAATTACGTATAACCAATTATAATGGATAGTGTAAATGTTTAATATCAAATATATTTTAAATAGAATTACGACAAATTCATTATTCATTCAATAATTTATTTCACATGCTAGGAATATTTTTAACAAGTAGTTAATAAGTATTTTTTATAAGTAGGCAAAAAAACAGACAGCCGTAACAATTGAAAATAGTCCAGCTACATAGAAAACAAGGCAAATATTTTGTATACAGCCAGACTATTTTTAATTGTATTTCCCCCCCTGGTGAAGTGACGGCGTGCTGCCCTCGTGAAATATATCGGATTTACTATATTTTTATGTTATAGTTTTTACTTGCCGCAGATCAAGACATTTTTTAAATCGAATACTGTTTTATTGTTTACCATTTTGAAAATAAGGATCCAGCCCGCATCGCACTCCTTAGTTATTATTATAGTGACAACCAAATTGGACAAAAGTGTATTCCACAAATTCATATTTGAATATTTACGTTTGCTGACTTCAAATAATAAATTAGATTTGAAGTACATACCTAAATTTTAAACACGCGCATTGCAATTTATTAGAATTGAATAACCTATTTCAAATTTTCAAAATCATTCAAATTCAAATTTAAATAAAAATATATATATTTAAGTAATAAATTGGATCTAAAATCAATTCAGTGATAGAGGAGTACAGAACAACTTCAAATAAACAACAATATTAAAAAATTTGGTCTGAAAGCTTTTTTTATTATTTTGATAGCGATAAAAAAATGTATGTTTTAATATTTTATAATTTTAAATGCATACTGTATATGTCAACTATCGAATATATACTATACTATGGTACGTTATAGATAAAAACATCAAGTTCCAAAAAAACATTAATCATAAAATTGAATTACTACTTTTCCTGCACTTGTAATTTGTAGTATTTACAAATGAAGCAGTACTATATAAAAGATCGGATTTAACACAACGATTTCTTCATACTGAGAGAAAGTTTCTTAGAATTGCTAATTCAACTCACCGTGACATTGAATGACCTTTGTGATTCCAGTCACTTGTTCCAGTGTGTCAATATTTTGGGTATAGTTCCTTAGCAGTTTTCCTCTAGTTTCCAGGGCCTTAATAAACCGATGACCTATAGAGGGTTCGAACTGACCAGGGTAGATCTCCTGAATAAGGACAGAAAAGACAATTAAAGGGCCTTCTTTTTACCTTGGCAATTAATGACACCATAAACTAGAATTAAATTAGTTTAAAATTCGCTTTTGAAAAGGCAATTACCGAAACCTAACACAACCCACCCACGTATTAGTCTTTTACTATAAATCGTAGTTTATCTAGAATTCTATACTATAAAGAAAATATTCTTCTTAACTAAAGCGTACCCACCTTTGCAAACTTGAAGAAGGGCTGAGGATTGGTCTGAAAGTAGTTAAGATCGAACATAGCCTGAGGATTGATGAGATCCGGGAAGTCAATGGCAAGACGGGCGTAGATCCCATCTCGCGATCGAAAGTCTGGAATACCACAGGACACGCTGATGCCCGCTCCTGAGAGGACCATAACCTTGGAGCTGTTGTCAAGGAGATGAAGGACGTGGTCGATGGTGTTGATGGAGTCCAGTTTCTTGCGAGGTTGGGGCTCGGAGATGATCTGGAATAGAAGAGACCACTGTGCCATCGTCGTTGAGGGTATCCGTGAGGGGTGAACGTGAAAAACATCAGCGAGGACAGTAGCGGGATCGCGGTTATAGGCCATCAGGGAGTTGAGGAAGCGGATAGGTTCTGTAAAAGGTAGGAGAACACCACTATTGCATTAACAATCGGAATATTAGAGCAAGACTAAACATATTACAATTGTAGTAAGTTTTCAAGAAACAAGCCATAGTGATAGTTTGTTGCGATATGCGAAAAAGTTGAGAATATTAGTTTAATTTCGAGAATTTACTATCCAATGACAGAATCTATGAAATTCCATATAATTAAAGATATTTGAAAGAAAAACTATCGTAATTCATTCAAAGTGAAATGAGCCATTTATGGAAAATCTCCACTTCACCAATGTAACAAAGCAATGCACATAAAATATATATCACTCGACTTTCACAACAATGTGCAAATAATTTTAATAAAGCAAATGTTACAAGAAAATTTACGCAACAGGTTCAGATGCAGAGAAATTCAGCTGACGAAATGAATTATGGTTAAAAAAAGAATAAGACTGATTTCCAGCTTAAATGGTCAGAATTTTCAAGATTGTCATGTAACTCTGCAATCCAAACTCACCATGAACATTCCTCCACTGCTCCTCGCCCTGCATGTTAGTAACACCGGTGATCTCAATGTCACCATCACTACCTTCCTCCTCTTCACCCGAGCTCACCAGCACAACGCAATCCTCATCATCATCATCTTCATTGTCAACTAATTCAATAGTGTCATCATCCAACAACACCCGTTCTTCATCATCATCATCTGATATTTCCTGAGGTTCATCACCACTACCATTAATAATAGGAATGGTGGCTGCTTTTGCGCTGACGGCATCTTCTTCAGTATATGTAAGTGGTGACCTTGATGGCAAAATTAGGTCAACCGAATCCTTTTCAACTGGTATTGGGACATTAGCAACTACTATATCAGGCTCATTTGAAGCCCCTGAAGTAGTGTTATCATTCATCTGGGGTGCCTAAAATAATAAGAAACGTTTTTAATAATAAAAAACCCATTGCTGTTATGTATAAATAAAGAATGAAAATTTGGTGTTAAATTTAATGCAGCTAAAGCTAATATTTATATAATAAAATAGTCAGTTTATAAAAGCATACATAATACTTAATAATGAATGTAAACATGTATTACTCTTTAAATAATGCGATAATACATAAATTACATATTGTTTAAGATAGAGCACACCTTGAAAGAGACTTTCTATGTTTAATTTAATATGCATAATTTTAATGGAACATTAATTATACAAATAGCAAAGATCTACTAACCTTTGGTAGTTTTACAGTTAAAAACAAGGCATGATATAATTTTCATGCTCTGAGTTTAAGATAGATAAAACTCTTTCCAGATTTTATATCCAATGACATTGAGAAGATATTATGTATGTTTATTCTCAAAAACACTAAGTTATGATATATATTTACAAAGTCTGAAACAATTAAATATATGTGATTTATGAAATAAATAAAGTTTACCTCTTTTGAAGTAATAGTTGTGTTTTCTTCATCCATTTCACAAGCTCCATCTGATTAATAAATATATTATTAGTAAGGTGCCTTAAAGAAGTAAAGCAACATTTATAAGTTTCAAAAATTAATGTGGGCTACACTTCTTAAATTAATCAGATTCATTAATAAACAAAAACTTTATATAAATGTACAATATGTGTTTAAAAGTAATTTGATTATTTAGATGTGTATAACTGACATACCAAAACTTCAGATTTTCTATAGAGTCAAAGAAACAATTATATAAGCTTTAAATTACACCTGAACCAAAGAAAAAGTGAAGTCAGAAATCATAATGCAAAACTTATCTAGTTCTTATTTATATTATTATATCATACCTGTTTTAATAGCAATAAAGAACTATGTTAGTTGCAAATTATAGGGATATTATAACATTATTATGTTAGAAAAAAGTTCTGATAACATATATATATATAAAAGATATTCCAGCAATAACGATTAATACAACATTTTTAATAATGGATTCTTTAAACTATAGTCATAAAATACAGGTGAAGTTTTTATTCAAAGCAACAGTAATTTAATATTGCAGTAAATGTTATGGTAAAATTTAAGCCAATTTTATAAAAAACAAAATCAAAAATATTTTAAAACCTATAATAACATTAAAAACTTAAATAAATAGTTAAAGAACCTTATAAATTTGTAAATATTACATAATAAGTAATATTTTGTTATAATATTGAATTATTTGCATATTTCATTACAAAATACATTAAAACAATATATATATTCATTTAATCCAAATTATAATAAGTAATATTTTGCTACATTATTAAATGATTTGTATTTTTCATTACAACATACATTAAAACCGAATATATATATATATATTTATCTATTAAATTCAAATTATCTTTATCTATAATAAGCACAACATATTTATAGTATACTGCCACAGTATATGCATACTGGGAATGGGGAATGTTTCTCACATACAGTATTTCAATAAATGACATCAAGATTAAAGTGAAATATAATATTTTTTAAGAAAATAAAATTAATTAGTTAGCTAAAAACATTAGCCAATACTCATGGCTTTATTATACCCACGAATTGTTGTTCAATATTATGTTTAGTACTATTTGAGTGTCTATGTTTAAAATGTAAAAAAATCAATCCACAATAAAAAAATATATTAAACTATCAATAATATGTACTTCAATTATAAGAACAAAGTTATTGAGATACATTTTACTTTTCATTCAAATATGGTTTTTGTATAGCCTTTGATAATATTGTAAATGGAAACTTGCCATTCCCATTTGTAGATGTAAATTAAGCAAATGATCCATTTAATGAAATGTCTGAGTCTATGTTTTTTTAAGAGTTTCGATTTTCCAAATATAATGCATTACATTTAATAACAGATTTTACCATTCATCACCCATCACCCTGACAGAGGAACATTCCACAACATTAACATATACTCATTGCACTCCAGTGGTTGGGTACTGGCAACTTTTTTAGGATTTTAGAGGCAAAACTGGGATTTCAAAGACTACTGCTATGCACTGTGTTTGTAAATTCATTGATGCCATCATGTCTGCAGAAATTGTGCAAACATGGATTCCTTGGCCAATGGATGAGACTGTCAAAAAACAAACAGACCACAACAAATCAAAGTACCATTTTCATCAGATTATTGGAGTTGATGATGGTTCTCATTTTTCCATATTGACCCAGCCCAAGACTTTTGAACAAACATATGTTAAATCACAAACAATTCCATTCAATTAATACCCAACTAATTTGTGGTGCCAATTACAAAATTCTGCATATGGAAACAAGTATGTTGAAAGTGTACATGATGCAAGGGTGTTGAATGAGTTGAAGGAACCTACCTTAATAAAGAATGCTGCACTATCATTGCTTGGTGATAGTGTCCATTCTTGTAGATAGTATCTACTCACTATTTATGATTCACAAATGCACAACAACTTGGATCAACTCCAACATTTACTTTTATATATAAAATTATATCAAAAGGTAACAAAATGCAGTATGTAATTATGTAAAATTGTGGCTATAGGCAACAATGGTGTTATTCTTTTCTATTATCCCTGATGCAACATATTTATTATATTAATATATATATATAATTAATAATATTATTAATGAACTTTATAATAAAATTTTATCATATCAATGAATATATCTTAAATATTATTTATTATGTGATGTAATATATACAAAATACAATCATATTTATAAATATTAATATTATTACAGGTCTAATATTTATAATTGTCTAATTTAAAAGGATGAAAATATATTAAATAAGAATGTCCAAAAAACTAAAACAAACATTTTTTAAATAGGAACATAGTAATTAGTTGAATGATAATATAAAATATAACTTTCTGCTATCATAACTGAGCATCAAGAAATCTATTCTAGACATCAAAGTTAATATCTACCAATTAGCCTACTATATGAGACCAAAATAAAATCTCTAAGACATAGACAGTATTAAGACTTTTCTTTGTTGTCCCTTCTCTGTGTACCTTAATTTACCCAAATTAAATTATAATTTAGAATGAAAGCTCAATATCATTCACTATAAAATCCATTTAACTATCCCTCAACAAACTTCCCATTAAATAAACAACCTCACCACAATTTAAATTAATATACTTAAAAACTAAAGAATAAACAAATCAGCTTTCTACCAAGTGACAAGGGTACCAAATGTTGACATACCTGAGAATGATTACAAAGCAGTGGCTCTCACATTTAAACAACACAAATATTTACAAACAATCCATTAATCAACAGGCCTATATAATCAAAAATACATGGAAAACAATCTGTAATAAACAGAGTCCTCAGTCATATATTCCAAAACCATTAGTCATTTACTCATCTTTTATTGTCAACTAAAGATGTGCAAACCACACTTACTCACCACTATCTGACCCATTGTCCATCGCCATGGCAAACCAGCTCACAAAATTAATTGGCTGCTTTCCAAAATATTGATATTACTCCTCCAGGACATCTTAGCATAGCAATCCTGTATTTTGTTGTCCTAAATTATTTTGTTTTAAATTTTCAATAAAATGTTCTGATAAATAAACAAAGAAAAAATTCAAAAAGAAAATGTTGTATTTAGATGTGAAATGACAGAGATAAGCAAAATTGTAAAGGATATTATTCAGCTACCTTCAGTAACTATAGGAGTTTTATTAGGGTTAAGACCACCAATAATACCAATAATATTTAATGGAGCACAAGGATGACCAGCCATGCTTTTTTTAAGTTTGCAGAAATTAGTTAAACTAAACAGAATTTTTAAATTTTTAAATTTTTAATTTTTTTAATTTAAACTAAAAACAAAATTTGAAAACACTTAATCAATATATGTAAATGTATTTCTTAAGTAATAAAACACATTTAAACTATTTATAATTTTTTTTATTTATAACTTTTTTATTAGTTGTTACATATTAACAAAGTTAAAAACAAAACAAATTGTGATGCTAAAATATGAAACCACCTCTTAGCATATCTCATCAATGGTACAGAACTGATGAACACTATCAAGGAACTCCTATCAGACACCTTCAGATCTTAGCATTATCTATTAGTATTCAGCCTGGGCATTGCCCCCTTAATAGTACTTTAATCCCACTGAAAGAAGCAACCAACATAATTGTAGATAAACTCAATAACAACTTCAATTTCTTTGGCATCATACCATCTAATGAACTCTTGGAAATTATCTTCCATAATACCAATTCCACCTATATTATAACAAAACTTACATCAAAATCTAGCAACTTGCTATGGGTTCTACAATCTCTGGCCTAGTCACTTTCCTTTTTATGGATTAACTGGAGAAAACAGCTCTAATCTGACCAAAGATATGCTTATCTATAGTATAATTTAAATTAATAATAGTATTAAGACAGCTGTAAAAAGTAATACTCAAAATATATAAATTTTAAAGTTGGAATTTATGGAAACTTAATTTTTATAGAAATTTAAAATGGAACTATATAGTTCCATTATAATTGCTATTGGCATTACTATATGGCCAAAGTTGTTATAATATAATGATATAATATCATTATTACTAGGTCTATATTATTATTATAGTAAATTGAAGATACTATAAGTATTATTATTAATAATAATATACTAAATTAGATACCAGTAGCAGTCCTAGGAGTAAGCCTGGATAGCATGTGCTTCTCTTACTCATAGATTAATTTTGTTGCCCTTTTAAAAAAGCAGCTGTTATTGGTACATTTGTGTCCTCACCTTTAAATATTATAATTGGTTTGTATTGTTCATTTGTGATATGCAAGAAAAAATTGGAGACAGCTTACTGGCAGTCTCTACCTGTCCTTTATAGTATGAAATATAGGGTTACTGGATGTTGTAGATGACTAATTAGGATTACTGGAATGTTAATATGGTTAGCTTATACTGTACATACCAATAGAAGCTTCCATGTTATTAGTACATGTGTACAAATAATATTCTATATTATATTGAATACCATTGGCATTGAATAATTATTATATATATGTATATTGTATGTGCCAATAGACACTATGTTTAAACATGTAACTGTCAATGTTAATGAATACTATGTAAAGAACATCTTTTTGACTTTGTGACCAAATTATAAAATAGGCAATTGTTTTCTGAAAATACTATTAGTAAGTACTCCTTTCCTTATTCTAACTTTATATATACGAATTATAAAAATCCTGAATTTCAAAAAGATTTCTTAAATTTTGCAAATATTTATAGTTAAGATGTTATAGCCACCTGACATAAGCATAGGTGACTATTATTGAGGGTTAGTAAGCAATTGTGGAGTTCCTGGCCACAAATTAATTTTTTATTGAAAAACAAATAAAACATAAAAATAAAAATAAAAAAACATTTTTTTAATATTTAGGTATATATCATAATACTATTGAAAAGGATAGTGAGATGCTTAATAATCGTGGTGTGGCCACAAGCAGCCACCAGCTTTTAGTAGTGTATAAGGGTTATAATTGTTAAACATCAAAAAAATTAAATTGTAATTTACAAACATATGAATTTAGTAACTTTACAAAACATGACAAATCATCATAATATAGTCATAAGTATAATAATAGCCGGGTTAAATATAAAAAACAAAAAATAAATGTAATTAACAAGTAACCCCTATACACTACTAAAAGTTGACAGCTGCAATCACACCACAATTATCAAGCATCTCACTATTCTTTATAATATATAAATTTAATTATATTTATTGTTTGTTTTATTTATTTTCCAAAGATGAAAAATTAATAGCCAAGAATCTACAATCACAGTAACTTGACACCACCTACCAGCTGTCTCAACCTTTATAATATGAAATATAGGGTTACTGTATGTTGTAAAAAATTGTCTATAAATAATAAAAAAGAACTAAAATCCTGTGACTGTCCTGGGCCAGGTGGGCCTGGATTATACTTAGCTTGTCCGTATGTGTTGAGAATCTCAACATATAAAATTTCTAGTAAATGTCAAGAATCATTTTTAGAAAATATCTTATAAATGATGAGAATCATTTTTGAAAAATTTATACAGTAGGATTCACCTATATCAGCTTTGGCTATATCAGCAATTTGTCTATATAGGCGCTTTTTGTAATCCTCTACTGATGACAATTCATCTATATTAGCTGGGCGATTGGCATTTATAAAACCTGCTTGCTGTTTTTTGTGGAAAGCATAATTTCATCTTAGCCAAACTCCTGTGGATTGGCACATATTTTCCATTACAAACATGTAGTGAGAATGTTGTGCACAGACTTGAAATCTAATATACAGAAGTAATTCCGCACACACAATGTTTGTGTGAGTATATATCTACATAAAGACCAAACAAATAATAGTCAAGGAATCAATAAATCTATAAAGAGTTTGCCCGCAGTAGAGAAGTTATTATAGCAAGATCATGCTATTGGCTGAAAGAAAGAGAGACAGGGGGTGAAAATGAAGGTACACTCGCTGTGCATTATGTAGACACTTTAGTTGGCAAAATGAATTCTAAGAAACAGTCAAACACAATCCTAAAAGACAAATATGAAATGGTTAAGTTGTTTTGATCTGGGATGAAGATGACTGAAATATCAAAGGAAAAGAATGTTGTGCGACAAACTGTCTGGGTTTTGTCAAAAAGAAAAAGCAGACAATATTATCAATTATTTGAATCAGGTTTGGTATTCTAACAGTAAATTTAACACTAGTTTATAATTAGGCATATTATGCAAGTTTGCATATATGGCAGTTTGTCTATATCTGTATTTTCCATCTGTCTCTTGGGGTGCCAATATAGGCGCTCATTTTTTATAGTATATAAAAATATTTAAAATAATTAAAACAAAAGAATATTTTATTAAATCACAGTTTATTAAAATAAAAACTGCGGGAAACTGGGAGATAACCTTAACTTTATATATCATAATACTATTGTAAAGGATAGTGAGATGCTTGATAATCATGGTGGGGTTGCTGCCAGCTTTTAGTTTTAGTAGTGTATATAATTATAGGGGTTACTTGTTAATGTTATTTATTGTAAATTACATCTATTTATTTCTGAAAAAAATTTAAATTATGGTCAAGAACTCCACAATTGCTTTTGATCATAGATACTCAACATTTAAAATAAATTGTAAAGCTCAAGATTCTCAACACCTACAATTAATGTTATAGTTATATATACTGTCTATTATTATACTAAGTCTACTAGTACTAGTACTACTCAAAATTTTTTTCCATCAATTTTCTGCACGCCAGATTATTATACAACAGAAAAAAAATTTGGGCTTGGACCCAGTCTGGTTTTTTTTTTTTAACTATTAGTTAATCAATGTTAAACATATTATATTAAAGACTAATTTTATAAATGCCTATGCCTATAATTAGATAATTATTTTTTTTAAGTACAGACACTTGCACTTTACCTGCAACTAAATAAATTTAAAGGTACAAATGCCTATGCCAATACCTGAAAATTTGCATTTGCACTTGCACGTTGGATTGGGAAAATTTTGCATGCCAGATCTGGCTTAAATCATCCACCAAAAAAAATGTTAGTACTACTACTAACTAGTACCACGGAGTGACACTCACAGTCACACTGTCACAGGAAATATTAAATTATTCTGATATATGACTATGAGTGATAAACTAGGCTCTAGGTCATAATAATATCATAGTTAAATATATCATCACAGTGGCGGATCCAGGGGGGGGCTGAAGGGGTGCTAGCCCCCCCAGTAATTCTGGACGCGGTGCCCTTTTGCTGAACCAGCGCCCCCCACCTGTCTTCCTTATATTGTGCCCTTTCATGCCTAGCCAGTCTGTAAAAATATAACATATTTTCTACAATATCATGATTAGGGGCATATTACGCATGTAGAGCTTTCTCCTAGCTACACATACACTACTGACCCATGATGCATTAAACAAGCATTTATATTGGCATCGATACGTTTTCTGGAGAGAATTGCGCCCCAATCACAATGAATACAACATTATATTAATAGTGTATCGCTATCCGATAACCACTCATTTGCTTGTAGGCTTGAGTTATATCGGTTATAAAGCTGCCAAGATAATGTCAATAGCCGCCCAGCCGGTGCAAAAAGCTTCTTGTAGGCAATCGAGTAGGTCCTACATCAGAGCAGTCAGCCTCAATGCAAGTACAAAATCATCAAACAAAGACAGGGAACCAGCCAAGTCTGTACTGACCACTGGCACAGTGGGTGGTTATTGTAAAAACCATAGATTTAGATTATTTGTTTATCTGTCTACCTAGATAGACAACCTATGCCTCATGCTGGTTGGCATGTAACTTAACTGTGCGAGGCAAGAAAATATATTTCCCTGTCTAACACATTGTAATTTGTTCCTTTTTAAGGCAAAAT
>JAYRBW010122724.1:0-16854 GCA_036023295.1 Invenusta paracnida
ATGTTACACTCACTCGTGAGTGTCGTGATAGTAATTTTATTTTACACTCACTAGTGACTGTCGTGATAGTAATGTTAAGTCTATTTCAAAGTCTATGTTTCAAAAATTCCAAGATTGATTTTAATTTTTTTTTACTTATTATTTGAATTAACAAACTAGAACATAGTTGTCTTTATTAATTAATTGTTGTCTCCAGTTAATAATAATCTAAATTGTGAGAAAATATTATTGGATTTGCCAACAATTATGATTATCACAGATTAAAAAAATTCGATTTATAATTTATGAAAGTAACAAAAAAGAACCATTATAATTTGTGGTAAATACATAGGTACACATTTACAAAAAGTATTTTAAATTTCAACATAGGACATAGGTACGATATAAAATCATACATGTTATTTATGGATATATGAAACGCATAAGAAATAAACTGCAATTAAATACATATTACATTGCTTGTAACTACTCCATAAAAAATATTTATAGAACGAAATCTATACACGTACAAAGGAACCGGGGGTAATGCAGAAACCCAATATATTTTTGATATGGGGTTGAAACATCCCAGAGCACTTCCAAGATTGCGGACATTTTTTGCACCTATCCCACTATAGTTTGTCACCCTTTTTTGAAAATTTCACTCAAACTGCTTTTTTAATGACTTGCAATACATAATACAGTATGTTCCAAAAGTTCCTACGATTTAAAGAAAAAAGTTTTTATGAAATTAACATATTAACAATAATGAGAAGTTATAGGTACTCATAAAAATGAAACAATGCAATCAGAGTGTATAAACAATAATGTTTAAACGGTATGTAGTAGGATACACAAATTAATTGTGCTAGGAATCGACTAGCAGCACACCCTTGCCGACCCTGGACTTCGAGGCGGCCATAGTGTCGGTCCAAATTTGCTGACCCATCGGCCATGGAAATCTTCTGTCATGAATTCTCTTGTTTTCATGGCCGTGTGAGCAGGAGCTCCATCCTGTTGTACATGAGATGCCATGAGAATATCTTTAGCTTCTAGTTTTGGGATGAATCTATCACGAAGAATAGTAATGTAGCTTTCTGCGGAGACTGCGCCGTTGAAGAAAAAGGACCAATGAGATGCTTAGCCGACATTGCTGCCCACTCCAAAACTTGGGAGGTGGGGTGCTGTTTCACTTGTTCCCAAATGAGTATTTTGGATTAGACCAAAACAAAAGCTGTATTAATACTACCACGACCATCGGCATATACTGCACACAAATCCGTGAAATAGAGTTTATCTCTTCTAATGTTGTTATCGTATTTTGTCAATATTTGTTGGCAGCATAAGACACGATTCTCGTGATCTGCTTCACTGAGGAATTGTACTTTTGTTGGCTTCCAACTTCTGTATCCCAAATCCCTTGTCATTACCCTGTGAAATGGCGTTTGTTCATCAAATCTCCTCCATACTGACATACGTGGGTTATCTTCCAGCGATTGAGTAACATTCTCATGTTCGTCACCTCGCTCATTTGGGTGTCCACTTCGTGGTAAATCATGGATGTCTCCGGTTTCAAATAACTTGACATGCCAAATGTTTATCACTCTTGTATCTGGAGGATTAACATCAAATCGTTCTCTTAATTTGCTTTTCAAACTTCTGATGGCAACAATACTATTATCGCTATCGTGATACCAGGCGGCAGCTAAAATTTGATATTCAATAGTTTACTCGCTGCTGTCAGGCATTTTTCAGTAGAAAGTAAATTAAAGCCAAATTGTAATCAATAAATTTAAAAATCTAAATCTATGCATAGATATACCTTAGAGGGGTGTTTTCTCTATGTCCAATGAGAGTGTGTGTATCATAATTTGAATATCATATGAATTATCAACGCCATAGATAGTTGTTAATATATTAATTTCATAAAATCTCTATTTCGTAGGAACTTATGTTAAAAGTATATAAAAATAGACTTTTAAAAGTATATAAAAGTATATTAAAAGTATATAAAAATAGACTTTTACCAAATGAATATTTAATGAGAAAAATTATTTAGAGATTCTAACTTAAAACGATGGTTTTGCTGAATAAAGATATATTTTTTGTAATATTAGACTGACTATAGCTGAAGAATATCAATTTAAGTATATTTCATGAAATATTCAATACGTACTATATCAGGTGGACTAATATTCGCTAAGAAGATGCGAGAAGCAGGCTATGTGACCATGTTAGACCCATTTCAGGAGAAATTTGGCGAGCGGATGGGTGGTGTTCTCTACATTCCAGCACTTCTAGGAGAATTATTTTGGACGGCGGCTATTCTATCGGCACTGGGTAACCTAACCACTGATTTATAATTATAATTATATACATATCTTATTTTATTTTATAAATAGGAACAATATTTTAATAACATGGTTTGTGTTATCATATAGATTAATAATATATGGTTACAAATTAATATTACAAGTTGTGTATAATATCTAAATTATGAAATATATCTTACTTTCATATTCATTTTAAAAATAACAAACATGTTTATATACTGCTCATAACCCACCAAATCGTCGATTATACTCATACTACTCGGTATGAACTACTGATTTAGACACTCAACAGTACACTTAGTACAGATAATACATGTGTACCTCAGTATCCGAAAAATTCTTTCAAATAAGTTATACAAGCTCGATGATCGAGTATAATTGACGATTTCACGCGTCAATATGTATCCAAGACTGACGTATTTATTCCATGTTATATATATTTAATAATAGTAAAAATGTCTATGAAAGTATAACTTAACACAGTATATATACTTCATTTAATAATGAATTTATAGATATAAGTTGTTTTTATGATGTATACGATAACATTCTATACTTTATTAGAAAATTATATAATGCCGAGAATAAGGCCGAGAATAGTCTGTTATATTATAGTTGAGCAGTTAACCTAAGAATAATATCTTTAATAATATTTCTGCTTCTCTATGATTGTTTAAGATGGATTAAAAACATTAGCCCGTATTCATGAAAGTGAAATTGATCTCACGAGATTGAGATGAGAGACTGAGATTTAAGTTTGGAGATTTATTGTTGAGACTGAGATTGATCTCAAATCGGTATTCATAAGTGATATCTCAATCTCACTGATCCATCTCATATTAATTGAGATTGATTTGAATTAAGATGCCGGAATTTCATCATGGGAATAATATCAGAAACTATAAAAACAGACGTGATTTACTTCCGAACTGTAAAGACTTATATTGTTTTAATGCAGAAAACATTGAAAGACTAGGTAATTATTAAACTATAATTAATTTTTTTAGTAGGTATAATTGTCACATTTAATAATTTTTTTATTAAATACCTAAATATACTTCAATTAATTACTGAGTAAACTAAATAATTGTGTTTTATTCATTTTAACTAACTATTTCTATGAAGAAAATCTAGCAAAAAGAGGTGGTGCTTTGTCAAATCTTCAAAGGATGTCAATAGTTTTGAGATATTTAGCTGACCCAGGCTTTCAAGTAGGGGGGACAGAAGATGTTGGAGTAAGTCAACCAACTGTCTCCAGGGTAATTGCAGATGGTGTCAACAGAATCTATCGATAATCGAAACCAAATTATAAATTTGATCCATTTTAAATTAAATATTATAGTAAATGTAGGCTATATTTATTGTTGAGTATATACCGATTCAGAAATATATATTTTGTTAGACACCAAAATAGGTATCTCGAGTATTTATGAGATCTATCTCACTATTATAAATTTTATGAATATTAATCTGAGATAATGCTTAAATCTCATACATTTATCTCAATCTCATTAAAAGAATCTCATACTTTTTTTATGAATAAAAATACGAGATATTTCTCACATTTTGTGAGATTGAGATCAATCTCACTTTTATGAATACGGCCTATTAAATTTTTAATTATATTAAAACAAATTCAAAAGCGAATTGATATAAGATCATATATGTGTCATACATCTTACTTAAATGCGAACGAAATAAACTACAATATATAAATAAAATTGAACTGATTTTGATATTATATCAAAACCAATAGTTCAAATTACGCCACACATAAATTAATAACATTTTTCTTAAATATCAAAATGTAAATAATATGCACAGGAAACATGTAATTGCTACGTTATCAATGCAATGCAGTACGTACGGTAAACCACAATTATATTGATATGAGCGGAAAATGCTCATTGCTTCATAATGCAGTCTGGCCAAATTGATTCATCAATATAAATCTAAATTCATTTATGATATCATTTAAATGTAACACAAATGTACATATTAAATAAAATGTTTTTTTTTTATTTTCAAGATTTCAATTAAATTTAGTCATTCTATCCCTAGTATAAAAGTTTACATTTTAATTAAGCTATATATGTTATATATTATAAAATGAGAAATATAATGATTCAAGAATTTTACAATATAAATATATACGTTATTTTTTATAATTATTATATTTTACATTAACAGATTCACATTATACAACTTTAAAAATACTGTAATTTAATGACGTTACATCTAATAAAAGCTATTTATTTGGAAACTGAATATTTTCTTTTAAATAACTTCAACAATATGACATCAGGAGTATAAATTAAAAATCAATCCGAACAAATACTTTTAGTAGCATGCATTAATTTGTAATTTGATCCTTTATCAATGAAGTCAGAAAGTATTATACTCTTGAACAATTTTTTTGTTACTAATGCTCTTTTTATTTCCTGTTGCTGCTTACAATTACTTCTAGACAAATGTTCTAATGCACTAGTATAGTGACATTATTTAAAGTAATCATAAATATGTACAGTATATGATATAATTTAATAGAATTAAATAGAATTAATTATTACATGTAAGCTGCTTGTGCTTACATTTAAGATTGCTTGTAATACCTATAGACGATTTTATTGTACTCTATGATGAGTAAAGAGTTAAAAAGTTATTTATATTAGTGTTAAAATAAAGAGCCGATTTCTCCGATATCTTATTCATTAAACAGCAAATATAGCAAATTTATTATGTATTAAATGTATTATGCATTTTTTTATTAATTTATTAATTTTCATTAATTCATTAATTTATTAATATTAAAATATATTGTAAAGACATAATTTTTTTGTATTTGTAAGCATTTTTAGACATTTAATGATCTGTTTCTAATATGTTTCTAAACCTTTTCTATAGTCTGATAATAAATTACTTATTTATTAGTACTAAATCCTCAGTTATAAAAAGCCTGTAAATCTAACACATTTGGATAATCAGCATAATATCCCGTAACTTCATTCTGTGCCGAAAAATGTCCAAAAATTAATAAGAAGACTTTAAAAAAGCAACGATCACTCTATTGTCATGAAGGCAATAGTGGCAACCAAAGAACGCACTAACAAATTAGTATATTTCACTTTCAATGCCGTTAAAAAATGGAAATATATAATATATATTTATGTCTTCGTTTTATAAATATTCATTCGCACAAATATACGGAAAAATCCCTTTATTCTTACAAGGTCTTTTGGTGAATAATTTCTTTATTAGTAAAGAAGATCTCCAACGATATGATACAGTAATCAAGATTTTATTTTATTTTTTACACAACTTATATAATTTCAATGATTTTATTGGATTTTATTATTATTATTATTATATTTCCATTAATTTTGACACACAATTTACAGGTGTTTGATTGTTTAATGCAAAGTTTCTAACAAATATAGCCAATATTGTATATACAGATTTTTTTTAATTTATTATTTTTCCAATTTTTTATCTTCTCGTTTATGATAATAAATATATATACTTAATATTTGCGATTCATTTTTGTCTAAACAGCATTTTAGAACATATTTCAGATTATTTATCTGATGCACGTATTATTGTGATTTAGGATCTTCGCTTGTCGTGATCTTGGACATTGAGAACACTCTCGCCATTTGTGTTTCCGCAGCAATTGCAGTCTTCTACACTTTGGTTGGTGGACTCTATTCGGTTGCCTATACTGATGTTGTTCAACTCATCTGCATTTTTATTGGACTGGTAATGAATAATTTCTTCATCATAAATAACCCTTTCAGTTATACTGTCACATACATTGTAACATTTAATTGTATATCTAGGTTAAATTTTAATGTTTTAAAGAAAAGGTTTAAAATTACTTTCAGTATATGATTGAATTTCTTGCGGCGGTTTGAATTTTTTAAATATTAAGATTAGACTTATGTATCTAAGTTTTACGATAAATCAAAAGGTAATATTAATGATTGAATAATTAATAATCAATAAATTACTGGTTTACTGTTATAACTACATAATAATATGTGCAAGTAAACGAAATTAGTAGCTGCTGCGTAAGCTTCAATAAATCTAATAATACTTTAGTTCTATTATTCATAACATTGAAAGTAATGTTGAAGTATGTATAACTCCCTTAATATTTGACATACACATATATATATATATTTCAATCACAGAAATTGAAACTTTAATTTAATAAATATTTTAGATTTATAGTTATTAACATCCAATATATACATATATCTTTAAAAATAATTAATGAAACGAAAAAGGTTTAAAAATTAAAATATTATACCTGGTAGTGTTAAATAGGGTGACATTAAAAATCTTATTAACAACGTTATTTAAATAATTGTTTTGTTGTCTTATTTAATTTAAAAGAAAGTAATTATTACAACTATTGAATACAATAAAAATCAACTTAAACGATATATAGTCACTCATATTGTTTCGATATTGTTATATTATGAAAACATCTGATCCTACCCGATATATTCCCGCTACCCAGTGGCTGTCCATTCCATTTGCAATGACGCACCCAGCCGTCTCGTCAATCACAGTTGACTCCAGTCGATGGATCGGGAGTGTAGACGCTCTAGACGCTGGGGCTTACATTGATAGCGCTCTAATGCTCATCTTTGGGGGGATTCCATGGCAAGTCTATTTCCAGAGAGTCCTCTCAGCGAAGACTTCCAGAGATGCCCAGATCCTCTCCTTTATAGCCAGTGTTGGTTGTATTGTTATGGCTATTCCAGCCATCCTTATTGGCGCCGTTGCAAATTCTACAAGTGGGTGAAATAAGTTGTGCTTTAATTATAGATTGAACATGAAGTGCAAATGGTACTATATTTATGAAAATATTTCTTTTAAAAAATATAGCCTTACTTTTTAGAAATTAACTCCGTTATCGTACACGCATCAGTACATTATATGCACAGAAAAATAGAATAACAGTAATCTAATACAAATTAATGTATTTCATGTATAGTTTCATAATAGATGTTTTTTAATTAATTATTTGATTACACTACTTCCACAATTCGCTGTTATATGCTCTTTTACTTATTATAAATTATTTTGTTCATTTAAGTTCGGTACGAATAAATAGCAGTAGGATAATTTTTATATAATAATTATTATTTTATTTTATTCGTAAATAACGACATTGGCAATAAGTAGTAGTTAGGGAACTGTGTATCACTTAAATATTTTATTTCTGTATAATACATTTTACGCATGATTAATATTTATAACGTACATTTTTTCAATACTTTGAAACAAGCATTTTAATTTTTCGCGACACTTATGTGCAGCAAAACATAATAATTAAATTTGAAATATTTAAAATATTTTAATATAGATGTATTTTTTTCACTATAATAAACATATCTACATTAGAAGAAATTAATGAAGACAAGATTTATTGGTAACTGCTACTCATTCATAGACATTGTACATATATATGACTATTATCGAACATTGAATATAATACGATCTCAACTTAATAATAAATAGTTCCGGATATATTGTTCAGTGCTATTAAATCTTAGTAAAGACCAAACTTAAATCCCTAAATAGTGATTTCAGATAACTATAACTATAAATATGTAATAATGTAATAATCTTAAATGAATTAATATTTGGTTAAATCGTTGTGCCTGGCCAAGTGCATACACACATAGAAAATTGTACCCGCTTACATAAGAACCACTTTAACCCTTATCGTTTTATGTGACTACAAATTGTAGTTTCGCAACATAAATTTTCGTGATGACAAAACATACAAATATTTTATAAATTTTGATATCCATATCACTCTCAATTATATATACCTATTATGCCGAATTAGAAAACGTTTAAAAAATTATATTGTTTTTATTTTTTAGGCCTCAATGGACTTCTAAAAAATCTCTTCAAACGACTACGTGACTATAATTTGTAGTCATGTTGAATAGACGAGAGAATTCCAAATTTTTATAGTCTAACTGGTTTTATATGCAAGGATGATTTCTATGTTTTGTATCGATATCTAGATATATATAGAACGATCAATAATTATTAATAATTATCGCTGTCTGTCACACGTCCAATCACAGCAAAGTAAGAGTACAAAAGAAATATCAAACTGAAATACATATGTAGTTACCTACAGGAAGTTTCAAAATTACGTTTATTGGAATCTCCAACTTCATTTGTACACGTACCTACATAATATCATCATTACTTATGGAAAGATCGCAACGACGAACATTTTTGGAAGCAATTAAAGTCTTAGACATTGCTGAAGAAAATAATGATTATAACGTAGAGCCGCGGTATAAGATATCGATTTGGAATATATACATGATGAACCAAACAATGGAGAGGAAGTTGACGCACTTCAGGAAGCAGAGGGGGGTATTGCAGTTTTAAAGACCATAAAAATGAGTCTGGTGATTCTAAAGATGACCTAGAAGCTAATGACGACGAATTGATAAGCATCAGCTATGTGCGGTATTCAAGGAACGCTATCCCTTCAGCTTAACCCCACAGAAATATCCTGAGAGAAAAAGCATGCACGAGATCAAATTCTGTAAATGAACTAGCCGCATTTGAGTTGTTTTACACTGAGGATATCACATCGATAATAATGCGTGAGACAAATCGTAAAGTTCAATTAATCAATCGATTCAATAATCTTCATTTTTGCGAAATTTCACTCATAATGAAATGAAAACTTTGATAGCTGTTTTACTTTGTGCTAGAGTAGATCGGCACAACATGACGTTAGTTCTCCAGTTGGGGAAGTTCTCAGACCGCAGGCCTTTTTTAGAACCACTTTGGGTTTGACAAGGTTTATACAATTCCTTCGCTGCATCAGATTTGACAACATCCACACTCGCGATGAGCGACAAGCAACTGACGCGATGAGCGTCAATCAAATGCACTAACTGTCAGTAAATATGTACGTTTTTATATTGAACTGATTGTTATATTTATAGCATGTTTTGTACATTTTCTATTCATTAACCATTTGTTTATGTGAAATATATATTATACACTGTGGAATTTGTTAATTGACTATTCATATTTGGAAAAAAGTACATGAACTATAGTTTTATTCATCTTAACGCAGTAGAAATAAAATTCAATTGACTACAAAATGTAGTCACATAGTCGATTGAAGATGAAAAATTCCGTGATACGATAATGGTTAAAAATTAATATATACCTAGTTAAATTTATAATTACATAAAAGAATTCAAATTAGTTAAAAGAATTCCCAATGCCACTTTACTGCGATATACCTCCCGCCTGCATTAGGTGGACGCCAGAAGAAGCACAGATTAATATAATTTTAGTATGCTTTAGAATTAAATTATAGTGATTAGTGGCAGACATTTTTCTCATAAACGTGTCTTTCCTTGCCTTCCATAATATATATAGTAATATGTAGTACATAAAATGTAGAATACATTATGTGACGTATTCCAAACTAAATAATATTTGGTGAAGTCTTGTAATTTTGTAAAACATAATTTACATAATTTAATCGCTCTTTTCCATCTACATATGGATCATGTTTTATTTCCATTAATAAATACTGAACAGATCATGATTAACCATTGACTTTAAATAGAACAACTAAAATGATTATTCATTTAAAATCTATGTGATTAACAAATAGAGCGCAAAACTAAATGGTTTACAAGAGAAATATGTTATAATTATTATAATAAGCACATTTACGTATACATTTTAAAAATATACATCTCTCTATAGAATTATTTACCAAATTTCAGATTGGAATGAAACCTCTTACAACGGAAGTTTACCCATATCCGCCGCCGAACTCAAATTGACTCTACCCCTCGTGGTCATGCATTTAACACCAGTAGCCGTTGCTTTTATTGGTCTTGGAGCTATTTCAGCTGCAGTGATGTCATCCGCTGATTCTTCAATTCTTTCGGCCTCCTCCATGTTCACTAGAAATATTCTTAAGGTATAACATATTTTGTAGACATAAAAAAATGCTTAATTGACCAATATTTAATATAAGTCTTATAGAAAAAATTATTAGAATAATAGTTATTTTTTTATTTAAGTTATATTATATTTTATTTGAGTTTACTTGGATATTCTCGCTTAATTATAGTTAATAACTATATATTTCACTTAGGTATATACATACTAACTATAACATATAATTAAAAAATTACGTAAATTATTGTAAAATTTATGAATATAACACTACACTTTACACAAAATCGGACACTATTAATAAATATCTTTTAAATAAAAAGAATAAAAATAAACTTTTCAAATTTTGGCTTTAATGTTTTCTTTGGCTACACAAATTCAAATTCAAATTCATATAATATGCATGACTATATTATTATTATAGCTATTTAGTCAAAATAATAAACTAAAGCAAAAATACTCGATTCTTTTGTACTAATCACACACACAATAAATAACATTTTATTTTATTTTAAATATATAGTGCATAAATTATGAAAATTAGGGGTGTTTGATCAAACATAATATATTATATTGGTTTTGTAAATTGACTGTTTTTCATTAACACCTATATTTACAAATGATCTTTTCAGGTTAGATATATATATATACTTAGCAGTGTGATGGTTTTTAACGGTTGCATTTGACTTCTTTAAACTTGTATTATTCAGAAAAACCCACACCGTTTTTATCAATATACTTTTATGTGGGAGCCGTAGAAATTAAATATTAGAGAACGTAACTATCTATATATATATAAATACTGTATCATAATATATGGTATATGTACCTACATAATATATTCTAGATTCATTATTAGTATTTCAAATTTAATGTGTATAAAATTAAAATTGTACTCTTCAAATTAAGTATATATCAGGGAACCCGAAGCTTATGGGTAGGAGTGGAGTGAGGGGGGACAATTGCCCCCAAAAATTTGTAAAAGCAAGCATGTACTCAAATAACCTACGTAACCTCAAATAAGCAAATTAACCTATGTATACCAATGTATACCTACAAAATATATATATATATAAATGGTAATATTAGTACCAATTTTGACAACCAATTTAGCATAAATTGGCCAATGTATTAATATTCAAAAGTATCATGAAACGTAATGACACGATATGTGTGTTTAATTTTGACTTTAAAATAAAGACAGAGATATATTTTCAAATCATATGCAACATAACTTTTAAAAAGGTTATAAATACTTATATTATATACTTAAAATATATTTTTTAGAAAATTGACCTTAAATTGTGAAAATATTCCCATTCTCTAACATGGGAAATTTCTAAATGCCACTGGGGTCCAAACCATCCCTCCAAACACCGGCAGATGCCCATTTCGGAAGGTTGGACACCATTATCTACAATTATATGGGGGTCAATGTTGGTCTCGTTCCTTGTTCCTGGAGGGTGCTAGTTGCTGAACTATATAGTTATATGTCGCACAAAATTATTTGTTGTTATTAATTTTATTTTGCAAACTGATTTATTCTCTATATATAGTTTCTATATCTTGAGATAAAATATAATTTAAATATAGTCAATCCAATTTTTTTTTGTATATCTTAAAGAAAGATTGTTTTATTTACATCGGTTTAGTTATTCAAATTGGAAATGTGCTATTGAAAAGAGTGGGGGTTTCAATAATTATAAAAAAGTTGACTGCCACCGTGAATCTTCAAAAACTTCACAATATTCTCTTTAGTATTAACAGTAGTCTAGAAATTTAAGAACAGTTTAAATAGATAAAATTATCTGAACATAGACAGATACTTCTTCTGATCATTTCCACTCTGAAGTTTTAGTGCAACGAGGTCTGGCTTTAAGAGATGAGGACAAAAATATAGTAATATCATAAAATTTCTTAAGTCTTGGTGCTATGAAATCCTAAATTAATTAATCGATTGAAGGAAAAAAGGTCGAACAAATAAGTTTATTATTCATTTAGAATGATTACAGTTGTGGAGGACTAGATCAACTATGACTCAGAAACGCCATAACTATGCTATGGTTTTCAATAAACATAAATAACGCTTTGATGTTATTGATGTAAAACTAGGAGATTATTTTATTTCATATTTTCCACGGGACTTCTAATTTTGTCTCACTTAATTAAATAAGTGGGTTTTAAGTTCATATATTTAAATACTTATTTTTTTATGTTTTAATCAATTATTGTACATAATTATAACGTTATAACAGTGTACTAATAAATACTAATAAATACTACACAATACCTATATATATCTGAGTGTCCCATAATTCTATGTACAAAATGTCAAAACATATCTTAAATGAAACAACAAGCTATTTTAATTAAACAAGATAATGTGTACGATACATAATTCAAACATGGGTTATACCTAACTATTCTTTGCAATAGTATATTATGTACAAATTAGTTAATTACAGTTGAAACAATCCACCTTGTGACTCAATACAGTCATTGACTCTCTTTTGAAAGTTTCTCATTGAATCTCTGTACACAGCAATGAGTATTGATTGAATGTCTACACGAATGCTCTAACTCTGCCAAATTTTCATAACGGCGCTGCTTTAAATGGTTTCACTCCCATTTTTCAAACATCTGTGAAACAGTAGATTTAGCCATCCCTGTTGCATTACTAATCTCCCTTACTGAAGTATGCGAATCGTTTTCAATTTTTTCGTGTACAACATTTTGAGCATCATCTCTAGATGCAGTTACCGGACGTCCAGAGTGTTGCCTGTCTTTTACCAGTAATCTAGTTTCAAACAGTTTCTGCTTAAAGAATTGTATTGTGGATCTAGATGGAGTACCAAGTACTTTGGTATTTTTCACAGAATAACCGCTGGCTTTCTGCTAAACTGCCATGAGCAAAAGCCCATGAAAACAGATAAATCTTTTCTTCAAGAGAACACATTTTCAATCACAAGTTAACAGATAAATAGTATTTTAAAAGTATGCTGACTTTAGTTATAAATTTGTTTGAAATTTATGAGTGTCTCTGCGTCATAGATTTTCAAATTATTTCAATCAGTACCCATTTCTGTGTACAGAGATTCAATGAGAAACTTTCAAAAGAGAGTCAATGACTGTATTGAGTCACAAGGTGGATTGTTTGAACTGTAATTAACTAATTTGTACATGATATACTATTGCAAAGAATAGTTATAACCCATGTTTGAATTATGTATCGTACACATTATCTTGTTTAATTAAAATAGCTTGTTGTTTCATTTAAGTTATGTTTTAACATTTTGTACATAGAATTATGGGACACCCATAAATTATAGATTATAATAAATTTTCAAAATATATAAAAAATAGCTTATAATATACTTCATATGAATTCTTGATTATTCGTAAGTAGTAATTACTATTATTTACATTAGATATGTATGTATTTTATCTTTAATTTATATGTATATATACGATATTTTAGTCAGTTTGTAACTATCTAATGTTTTATTTCTATTACAAATATTTTCATTTGATCATGCGTATGTGTAAAATTTTCTGTGTTTTTTGTCATTTTAACGCTTACTAATTAGGTACTCATTTATTAAAACTACTATAATAAAGCATTACTTACTATATACTCTGTTTCTGCAAATTTTGTTATTGAGGAATGTTTAATACCATATTACTATTTTCAGAATTTAAATAAAGTCACCTTGTATTTAAAGAATTTTGTTAACTAATTCGGGCTAAAACAAAATGACAACGTTTTCGCTAGAATTTAAATCCTTGGCTATATCCATACTAATAAATAACTGTAATAACTTTGATAAAATAGTAAATAATTGTAATTTTTATTGGTATCTTTTCGCTATGTAGTATAATTGTAAATCACTGTGTGATAATTAATCTAAAATATAAATTAATGTAAATATTTGCGTATGTTTATAATTGATATGTCGCATGCAATTAAGTTTATTATAGTTATATAACATTATTATTTAGTACACTTATGTCAACTTCTCTTTTTTTAATGCATAATTATATTAAACTTATATTGCATATATCGGGAAAAGGTGTCTTGACGACATATGTTACCATATATATAGATTATATTATATAACGAAGTCACTTTGCTAAATGTATACAATAAAAATGATACATATATTTTATGAAGATCAATTTCCAACCTTTGTCTTAAATAGAGTCTTGAGAAATATTTTCACATTCGAACAAGTATTTGTACACTTTGATGTGATAAAAATTGTAGTAGGTTTAAGTAATAAATGTAATATAATATATATGTACTATTTAAATGTTAAGTATTCAAGTATATATTAAATAATTGATCATCGGGTATTATATTTTTGAGCATATAGTAACCCATTGGTGTACTATAAATTGTTACTATATTAATCATTAAACAATTAATTCAGATAATTAAGTGTATATTTTACTGCATATATTATAAATATACATATATATACCGGCTATATAATATATATATATGGCAGCTACAATAAGAGGCAATATTTATTATAACGCGATTAATTACATTATGTAACCCGATTACAATTACTAATACATGCAGTTAAAGAACACCATAACTTTTACATTTCTCAAAATATTACATGAACTGCGTATTAGTACATAATATAACCTGATTGGAAATATTGAAAAAATTAAATCATCATTTAATAGTATTTACATACACCGTATATAAATCTCATTATAATTCTGCATGATGTTAAACTTATATATGTAATATACATGTTGTCTTTATTTTTGTTACAACTTTGATGAAACATAATTCTTTACTAAAAGCTTTTTGTAACAATTTTATCATGGACATGAATTTAATTTACACAATCTTGTTTTCAGGCCGTTTGCTGGCAGAACGCCTCTGAGACCGCTTTGATTTGGATCATGCGAGCCACTGTAGTCGTTCTTGGAGCCTTCGCCACGATCATCGCTATCGTAGTCCACTCTGTATATGGCCTTTGGTTTCTCTGCTCGGATCTGGTTTATTGTATTCTTTTCCCCCAGCTCTTCTGTGTCGTCCATGTCCCTTGGGTCAACACATATGGCTCTCTGGCTGGTTGTCTCACAGGCCTATTTCTGCGTCTCACCGCCGGTGAATCCATCATCTCTTTGCCTGCCGCATTCAAATATGTCGGTTACGTTGAAGCAGGCGAAGCTAGCTACCAGCGCTTTCCCTTCAGAACCTTCGCTATGATCATGAGTTTCGTAATGCTGCTCATCGTATCTTTCATAACTCAAAAACTTTTCCTCTTAGGAAAGTTGGCGCCCAAGTACGACGTATTTCACTGCTACTTTAGCCCCACGGGTGACACACCAAACTTGCCATCAAAGCCGACTACTAAGCAAGAGTTACAGGATTTCCACTATAAGAATGGAAATCCACCACCAAATATTTCCTTGCAAGAATTAGTGATGCGGGAATGCAATTTCGGATATGACAACCCCCAGACAAAGACTGTCGACGACTTTTTGCAGGAAGATATCAACAGTGATCATTATGGTACTTCCAGTAAATATCATAAACAATAAAAATTCCTTGCCAAAATCCAAAATCCAATTGTACTATTAACATTCGATATCATTATTTTACAAGTATGTTTTTTAGAAAACTTATAACTATATTTCTGCAGGATCTATGGATCATATTTAATCCAGCTTACAAATTTATATGATGAACTTACTAAATATATCGTCAAATTTTTTTTTTCAATAAGCATCCCTTAAACATTTACAAAATTAATAAACGATGTAGGGTGCTTATCAGAGAAAATAATTTTGGATACATTCCCATATATGTATATGATAAAAACCATAAACACAGGTGTGATAATAATTGTTAATAAAATATTTTGTATGATAAGTACATTTCAAGAGTTACAAAGTATTATTAGGAGGATTATTATACAAACTGATTATTAAAGTATTATTATTAGGATGATTATTATACAAATTGATATTCTCATGAACACTCCCAGTGACTTGCTCGAAACAGGTTTCAGGTAGAGTTCTTTTCTCACAATCCCAACTGTAACCCGGGTTCCAAAAACCCGAGGTGCGTTTGTTAATTGGATTGTTTGAAGCTGGTTATTTGCGACCGGATAGTTTATGTTAATGACCAGTTATGTTAATCAGAGTTATGTTGAGCAATTGAAGTCTGCTCCTATTGTCACTTTTTGTAAAACCTGTGTATTTAAGTATTTTTTAATTGCATGACTGATCTTAAGACTGTATAATATAACAATTAAGTTTATAAATATAGCAGTTACTGAAAAAACTCATAACTAAAATCGTCAACTAATTAACATATTATAAAATTATTCAATGTATATAATATGTAATCAAAATTTATATAAAATAACCTTTATTATTTGACGTGTCTGGTAAGCCTCAACAGAAATGGATGAAGAGCCTCACTACCGTCTGGTTAGCCTCACCTTAGTTATCTTATTAGTACAATTAGCCTCATTACCGTCTGGATAGCATCAAAGCGTCTGATAAGCGCGAAACGAGGCTTATCAGACGCTTATTATTA
>JAYRBW010122735.1:0-16853 GCA_036023295.1 Invenusta paracnida
ATGATTCCAATAATTATTTGCAATTCCCTTCGACATCAAATAAAGTTGTTTGTAAAACACAAATTTAGGAAAATCTGACATAAACGTAATAACGCTTATTCGAGATATGCGTCTTAAAAATTTACTCTCGAATATTGGTTTTCTATTTCTAGCATACACACACTCTTTTATTTCTTGTCCATTGTTTAGTAACCTATTCTCGGATAAATTATATTGAAGAATATACCGATAATTATTATACCCATATATGCGTATGGATATACTTTGCGGTTCCTTTTGATCCATCCATGAGCTACAATATCTGTTGGGTACTACAATTTATTATAATATGTGTTCTCTAATCGCTATTTCCAGTTTGTTCTCGATCCATGCGTGATCAACATAGCATATGGTGCAACGCACCCCATAAACACATCTAATCCCCAACTTTAGATTTAATTCTGGGGGGATATATAACTTCTAAATTACAAACTTGACAACGTATAACGCATTTGACCGTTGCAATCGCCTGTTTCACTATGGAAAGTTACAAAGAACACAATCCCACACGAGCTCTCTGAATGAAACATAAACTGCTTCCATTTTGCCCCAATTTTTGTTTTACATCCTAACTAGAGCGATGTTTAGAATAGAAGACACAATTTGCTTCCCCTATATCCGACAATTAGTCTGAAATTTATTCTCGACATAAAATGTCAGCCAATACCATCTACTCAACTTGAATGTATTACATTATAAGAGACACAAGAGATATCAAGAAAGATTGCAATTATATTACTATTTTCAGTCAGAGACAGTATGACAAGGCTTTCGTGCTTACCGAATAGGAGACGAAATCTAAAGAGCAAGCGAAGCAACTGACATATATTTAAACATTTTCACTTGTATTGAAGGCACATTTTCTAAGCATACATATCCATTGTGCATCGGTTATGAATTCTTTTTTTCTTTTTATTCTTCTATCATGTAAGTTTAACTAACATTTGGTTACTCTTAATAATAATAATTTTGTCTTTAGTCGATATTTACCGTGAAATGTTTGGAAATTTAAATAAAAAATAAATAATATTTTTGTATTGTGAATTTAAGAACTTTTAATATTTCGTACAAAAATCAGGAAAGTTTTGTTATTTTGAAATTGTTTTATATTCATGTCACATATATGTCATCAATAATACAATGATGCGCATATTTATTACTTAAATTCTAAAATATAATCATTTAAAAAACGATTCTTAAAATAAGTTTCCATTATAAGTAATTAATATTTTATGTATATAGCAATTATAAAATTCATATTCTTTAATTACCAAAACTATATAGATCAATTTGTATAAGCAAACTGTGAATCTATAAATTTTAAGCCGATTGCACAAAAACCTCCTGACATTTAAACTTCTTCCATTCACTTATCCAGCAGTAAACTTCGTCTTGCAAAATACCATCAACAAACTTTGGTGATATATACAACAGGACTTCGGTTTATCGGGAAGCGTATAATAATTTAATTTGCATCTTTTTTGTAAAAATTATATGTTAACAATTCTTCGGTATGCACACAGACAGGAATAAATACAGCTATACTTGGTATGCAGAGTACATGATTCGTGTAGGTAGGTATAACTGTTAGATTAATATTTGATTAGGTCTGTAAATTCATAGTATGATCCATAAATTGGAAAATTTTTAGCAGGAACATTGATACATACTAACACATAAATTTCATAAGATAGAGATATACGAATAAAATGCAGTTACTATTTAATCGATTTCAATTCAAATTTTATAACGATAACGTTAGATGTCTAGTGATTTATAATTTTAATACTATAACTAAATAGTCTATAATAGTCAAAAAAGGAAGGAAAACTTCTAAATGAAACGTTAGGTATATATTACCCGAAAGTATTTCTAATCCAACCTTATTTATATACCTACCCTAATAGAGATATCTATCATCTAAACATTTTCTTCATAATTACTTTTTATCGTACTCTTATATGTATTATCTAAATAGTTTAATGTTATAAATAATTTCTAAATATGCCGCCTTTCGTCCGTTAGTTATAATAAGATGTCGGTATAGATTATCTATAGTTCTAATGGAACTTACCATGCAGAACTTAGTATTCCCGTATTGATTTTATGCTTCTGATATTGAATTTTTAATCGCTTTTTGACTATGTAACCCCCTGCGCATACCAGGCTTTTTATGCACCCATATCCTGAAGGGGAAAGCCATATAATTGTTAAACTTCCTAGTAGAATTGAGTTTTGAAACTTGCAATCAAACAAAGATGTAATATACATATTTTATTAAAAAAATAATTAAAATGTATTTTTGAAATTTTAAATAATGTTTAAAAGAGAAACTTATCATACTTATTATCATGCTTATTATCATACTTATTGTCATACTTATTGTATATAATATATATCATACATATTTCAAAATTGTAAAACATTATTTTGGGAAAAGTCACACAAGCCTGTAAATTGAGAACTTCATTGGTCCATTTAAAATTCACAGCAAAAAAAGCCTCCCTTCTCCCTCTCCCCAGTATATAGAGTGGGTTAATAACCAATTTTACTAGAATTATCGATCTACATATATTATAATGTCGACAGTTCAAATTATAAATAACGAGAAATTGACAATAAAATGATATTGTCTATATTATAAGTTCTCTGGAATTTTACTTTAATGCCATCACCACATTCGACTTAAAGTTTACTAATTAGCATTATACCAACGTCTCACCACTACTTTTGGGTATCTCTAAGTTATAACTCATAGCAGATTAAATTATATTTGGGTGTGCCCAGCTGACGAGAGGTAATAAGCTCGAATATACACTGTTCTTTGACTTCCAATTTCAATATATGCATCATTTTCAAGTTGTAGATATATATATCTAAGTAACAGTTTGTTAACATGAAGTCATAAGGCTAAATAGTTTAGACTGAAATCGAGTAGGTAATACCAAAGAAGTTTTAATATTATTTTATCTATATCTTGAAATCTACGCTTATTCTTCCTCTTTCTCCCTCTCTCTCTCTCTCTCTCATAAAGTTGTCCCGCGTGATGTCGCTCCCTCAGAAGAGATGCAAATTCTCTCCAACCAGCCGGGCGATCAGCATCAGATCAAGAAACGGATCATAAATGGAGAGGACGCGGACCCCAAGAACTATCCCTGGGTGGCGAGCATTCAGGCCAAGATTCGGCCGCCTCTTTTCGTCACCGGGACCACAATTGAGTCCAACTGCGGGGCCTCTCTCATCTCCGATCGATGGCTCCTCACAGCTGCCCACTGTTTCGATTCTAGCACGAGTTCTGGGAAGTACATTAGGTGTGTTGATCTTTATTCATTGGCAGAAAGAAATAGAAAAAGGAATTCACTCTATAGTATACATGAATAATTCATGTGATCGTTTATTACAATCTGTTTTAACTACCTATAACAATTTTAATGATATTTATAGGTAATATTCTTAAATTCTATGCATATATGCGTGAATTGCAAACCTTCAAACTCAGAAAGGATTTTATGGTATTGCTAGGATCCTTGGAGTAACATCTCCTTAAAGATTCATTTCAGTATTCCTGCTTATAGTTAAAGTTTAAAAGAGAACAGTAGACAATTCCTGCCTTTAGCTTTAATCTTGAAGGTAGCAATTTGAAAACCTTGTTGTATAATATAAGTATTCCTGGATTTAGCAATCATAGATATCGGATAGTTCTATATCGACCGCATCGTCAAGCCAGCAATTAGCTTGGTAGATATTATATTTAGCTCTAGTCATTAATGCTAATGATTACAGGTCTATCTCAGATATTTAATATATCAGGCTAGAGTATTATTAAAAATTTCATTTTTGGTATCAACGTAATCGCCAAGCGCTAAGAAACAAGACGCACCTAAGTTAAACTTTTTAAAAGTTTCTATGGTCTAATTCTTTTGCAAGCGACTAATTAAGTTGATTAAATTTGTTCCGGCAATTAAAGCCCATAGAAATACATATTCCTGATTATCATTTAATACTTTATTTATTAACTATATCTTCTTCAGAGGCGAGTTATCCGAAAGAATAATGAAGTGATTTCTGTACTTATATTATGTTGCATATTAAGCAGAATACAAAATGCTGAAGTTGTTAGGATCTTTTGATTCTGTTTATCTAGTCTTTTAGTATCAGAGACCTTTTTGTAAATTAGTAAAATTAGGTATATATTAATCAAATTTTAACATCAACATAATTATATACAAAAATTATTTCAAAATATTTGGACAATTCAAATTTAAAATTATTTAAAAATATACATGTTTATCTATAAAATACAGAGGCGGAAAGCTATTGCACAGTAGCAGATAGATCCTTTTCTATTAGTTTTCTTACTCATTTAAATATTTGTATCCGTTTTAAATACAGTAATTAGTAGCGTTAGTCTATAAAAGCATTAAATTAAAAAAACGCTTTATTTATGGATTCCCATATAGTTTGATTTTTTCAGGAATTCTATGATATCATATCTCCTTATTTCAAATTAGGCAGATATTGAAATGATTTAAATTCTTTCGAGAATACAAATCATTCGCACTTATGTAAAGCGTGTTTTATGTTTCTTTAAATACTTCAGTTTTCTCAATCCCCAAAAATGGCATGTCAGATTGGCTTCCGCTAACCTGAAGGTAATATTTCAATTTTTAAATGTTGGTTTTAATAATAATTGTGTAACATCACTATCGTATTTACTTGAAGTTGAAATTCGACACATTTCTTAGCTTAGTATTCTGGGTGTAGGTGACATACACTATAAATATCTTCTATACGTGCATCTTTAAATAGTTTTAAACATGATCGACGTTGACAGGATATGCAATTTGAAATAAATGAGTCGAATTAGAATTGTTGAAGATTTATTATGAAAAATAATTTCACTTGTTCAAAATAGTTCTTGTCATACTTGAATTTTAATATAAAAACTTCCATAATATGTACCCGCATGAATAAAATCTGACTTGTTATATTTAGTTAAGAATTCCAAAGACACTATTTATTACTTAACTATATACCTATTATACTCTCATAGTATTTATATATATAATTATTACAAATATTAGTATTAAATTAATGATAATGTTTGACATTTGTCAATGACAATTTGACCTTTTATATTTTAAGCTTTAGGTATACTTAAATAGGCATTTAGTTACTTGCATGTATTCGTTATTTCTTTCATATATTTGGGCTTATATTTATGTTAAAAAATGAAGAATTAACCGAAATAAATGTCCGAAATAAAACTAAAAATAAAGGAAAGATAACTAAATATTTATCTACTATTATTATAGTAGTTATTGGTATTTTATAATTACTATAGTATGTGTAAAAATATAATGAAACATTCGTTGAAATAATAAAATATGTAATATTTTAAATTTTAAGAAAAGTAATATTACATATAATAATTGTTCAGATAATAATTTATCAATAATATTATATAATATCATATGCATAATCGTATGCAGTGGCAATATAACACAATCTATATTTAGAATGAGTCATTAGTCGTTTTTCATCTTATTATTAACGTAAATATTTTATAAATAATATAATTATATTCTAGATAATGCACAGAATATGTCACGAAAAACATGTCTTCATAACAGGACAAAAACAGTATAATATATGTATACGTAAAAAAATTATTGTGACTTTTATGCAAAATGTAATGTTATCTTTCCGTGTAACAGGGAGAATATTATTATAAATTTAGACATGCATATAAATACTAACAGTTCTTTCACTAAAAAAATCAAATTAATTATTATTATTACAATATCTTATCAGTGTATAGTAAATACATATTGCTATAGTAGTAATACAATGTAGTATTTATCTACGTAAATTTCCAAAATATACTTCAGCCGAGTTGGGGTGAAAAAGTGAATAGTTGGATTAATCGAATTTTCAAAAAACAACGGAAGGGTCGAGCCTACTATCACGTGGAAACGATCTTTCAGCACCCCTCCTACGTACACGGTATGATATATCTTGGTTCTCGTCCAATCAATTTCTTGTCTAAAGGTCAGTACACTACACACCAAGCTAAAAAACCCGTTACAACAGCCTATAAGTGTGTGATGGAGTTCTGCATACAGAACGTTGGCACATTTAGGTATGCTGAACGCATGTCACAATTGTTTGAACAGCTAGTTTGGTGTGTACTGGCCTTAGTGCTCTAAATAGGAAACAAAACTTTGAATTCATGTAATTGGTCACATAAGATTATACGTATACCTACTGTATTTTAATTAGGATATATTATTTTACGGAATTCATAACTATAGGTATATTGAAAAATGATTTTAACTAGTAATTTTGATGTTAAACCGTTTGTATGTGTTGTTAATAAAACATAACAAAATATGAATGAAAACTAAAAATATAAAAAAATATCATAGAAGCAAAAATTGTATATTTTATGTTATTAAAATTATTACTGGATTATCTGATTTTTTTAATAGATAATTGAAATAGGTATCAATAGTAAACTATACATAACACTTCATATACTTTTTGCGATAATTATCAAGTCAGTTTTTATTAAAATATTTCCAAATTATAAGTATATAGAACATGATACGCAATTATTATTGTATCAATTTGATTACTTTTCTGTCGAATTTAATCAACTGTATTTATTTAGTTTGCAATATTTGCAGCTCCTGAAGTAATTTTATAAACAAAACTATTCCAATTCTTTAAGAGTAGGTATAAGTTCTGCTTATATATATTTACAAGTGTAATTTTAATTTTGAATTTAATTTAAAATTAATTACTCATTCTTTATACTCCAACTGAATAAAAAATTAAAACTATATTTTGAACAAATTAATAATAATTTGTAATAATAATAACGCTTCACTCTCTTTGTGCAGCTAAATAACTGCACCATTTTCCAATATAAACCCATTTTATTCTTACATTCCAGGGGTTCTGGAGCACGACATCGCTCTAATAAAACTCAAGGAGCGGGTTCCACTGAATTTTCTGCCTGCCGCCTCGAATATCGATCTTCCAGACGACAGGGAAGGCACAACTTGGCCCCGCACATCGGATGTAACAATCTACGAATATTTCATTATTAATATATATATATTTCTAGCTACGGTTGATTTGTAAAATACAATCACGTTTGAATCATGCCTTATATACACAATGATTACATAGTGTATACATAACTGTACTATTTAAAGTATAAAACTATGCACATAATATAGCTACATCTATTATAGGCTTTTCGAATTATAAAATAAACTTATTTTCGTCAAGTCGAGGACGTCGTTTATTTATTTTTAATAAACTGATTTATGTTTTTGCTTATTGTTTATTATTATTTTATTCGCTAAAATGTGTTAATCCTTAACTGCTTTTTAAAAAATAAGTAGATATTTTATATCTGTTTATTTCATCGCTTATTGTGTTCTGATTGGTTAAATATTTGCTCGTAAATACCGCACAATTTAAAATGTATTCATTTTGTAATTTAATTAATTACTGATTTGTCCAATTGAGTAGTTTGACATCCTACCCACTCTCAATTGGGTCTTCCATTATATGCTCCTTTTGTCCTCTTCCCTGGCAGACTTGTACCATCGTAGGCTGGGGCTGCAATAGGGCGGGAGGTCCAGTTCTCCGAATGGCCCAGAAAGTCAACCTCACAGTTATCGATCCAGCCAGCTGTCGACACATCTACCGGAGTGACATCAACCTGACCACCACGATGGAGTTCTGTGCGGGATACTTCAATCAAGGCATCGGAATATGTTCAGTAAGATAAAGTACACTTTGAGTACGCCGGGCTAGAAAGCGTTGTGTGTGGCATATCCAGTCTTGTGTAGCTTATTAAGCCTTTCATTTGTTCATTTGTTCATTCATATAGGTACATATTTATCCCTATATAGTTACCAATTCAATATATATGCTTTAACAAAAATGCTATGGTTTGATATTTCATAAATTTCATATAAATGTATGTCAATCTTGGAGAGTAGAACAATGCTGTAATGAAACGAACAACACCCAAAAATAATTTAAAATCTAAAATTAGTAGTATTTCATTTATATATTTATATTTAGTCATGTATTATATGACTTAAACGAATTCCATTATCCTTAAACCAGAACTTTTGTTAATTTATTGTTTCTTCTTGACTGTTGAGAATTGTCTCCAGCGCCATTAGCCCGATTTGTTAAGAATAACATTGATGCACATCCACTTCTCATTGATGCACATCCACAACATATCTTCTCCGTGATAAATCGGCTTGAAACATTTAGCTAATTGTACCGGTAATTTCAATACGAATTTTATATAAGAGTAAAGTGCAGTCATCTTTCACCGGATTATACATAATATATTATTTATACACCATTTTTATTAGTCAACAATCGATAATTATTTCAGTGATATGCGCAAACCATGGATTGCTAAAAGACACGAGTAGGAGGAGTATTGCTACGAGAACTCCTTGGGTTCGAACTTGTAACCTTCGGGTTTGAAGCAGGAATCCAACACGCTCTGCTACTGCTCTTCTATACGCTACCATCTGTGTTGTTGCTTGTTACACTTTTAAGGTTCATTTACGTTTCAATTATATAGTCACTTTATAAGTCAGGTTTCATAAGTTTGATTCTCTTCATTTTACCTTGACAAAAACTATCTCAATAAATTTATGCTAATTTTCTAACTGATTATAAAAAAATTATTTTACAATTTGTTGTTTGAAGTTTTTTTTTACTAATAAAATGATGCTCTCTTTATATATGTATTTTGAATTAAATAATCGAGTGATTATAAAGGTGATTTATAGTAATATAAGTGTGATATTTCAAAATGGCAAAAATCTACACTTTTCAATCCACGCATATCTCGATTATTTTCTAACCTGAGTATTTATTCTAAATACAGAAAATGCTTTTGGTACACATTTAAAAGTGTTTTTTTTGTCGACCCCTGTACAGAATACAGTATATCTCTCAAGATCTAATTAGTTTAATTAGGTGTCAACATTTTAAGCATAGAATTTTACTATTTCCGAATCATAAAAATCTGTACTGTTTGCATTAAGTATTTGCAATATATCTTATTTTGAAAAGCATAATCGATATTTCCTGAATATCGTTCTAATTCAGTAATTCTCTTAATGAGGCGATTCAATTATTACAAATATAATTCTTGAATTATTCCCAAATGTCTAATTTTCATTAATAAGTTCATAGGATTAGGATTAATTCGGCGTTTTTATTCAAAATGAAGGTAAGTAATGCCTGAATTAGAATTTTAAACATGATATAAGAATTATTTGTTTATGCATTGCTTCAGACGTCTCATAGAAATTTATGTTCTACGAAATATTAACTGGGTTATTTATTTAAAATTTTATACCGCGTAGGTACGCATGAAATTCTGAATAAATTCCATAAATTTATCAGAATGTAAGTCAAGTATCTATTTCTATACCTTTGTTTCAGAAAATCGAATTGAATATAAACTTCGAATTATAAGTATTATAAAATTACAAAAAGCCCCTCTATATTATAAAATATAACTTTTTCTATACGACATTTTATTGACAACCTTTTATTCATATATGTATACAACAACTTCCATATTACTACTTTATGCAATGGATCTATTCAATTTTGGAGGATGATGCGTATACATAAAAGTTAAACTATTAATCTAAGAAATAGTAATTATGCATTTTCTGCAACTTGCCTGCAGGGTGACAGTGGTAGTGCTCTTGCCTGCCAACACACCGGTCGCTGGGTTATCTCAGGGATCACATCGGCAACCCACAGTATGTACCCTGCCAACTATCCGGGTCTCTTCACAAGAGTCGCATTCTTCCGCAACTGGATCAACAACGTGATGGTGAACAATTGATATTGGAAACTTGGGGTCATAATCATAATATACTACTTTCCGAGAATCTCCTGCGCTATTCAATAATTAAGAATAAATTTTGTTAATATGGAAGTAGATAAAAACAGATAGACAATACATAACTACTTTGTGATGAAGACATTATTTATATATAACGGTATTTATTAGCGTTATATATGCAATATAAGTATAATTGTGGATGAAAACATATATAATATAATTGCTTTGTTAATTATATCTATTTGATTTAATAGTGGTACCTATATATATATAAATATTTTCTGTTGATGTATTTGTTCTCATCATCATTACATGGGTACAGCATTATCACAAGTATATATACAATACAAAACGAAATTTTCCAAATCCCAGAGTTATAATATAGAAAAGAGTTAGGAAAAGTTATATAAATGCAAATTAGATAAAAGATATATGTATCAATATTTAACTTTTTTTGTTCTTGATAACAATATCATTGAAATAGCCTAAATGTACATATATATCATAACGGATAATTATTGTAAATATGATTCCAATAATTATTTGCAATTCCCTTCGACATCAAATAAAGTTGTTTGTAAAACACAAATTTAGGAAAATCTGTCTTAGATTGACGAGGCTTCCTTGTCTTCATATACAATGGACTAAGTAAGCAGCTGTCAACCATTCCATATACCTAGTCCCTAGTATGCTCCTTCTTCCTGTGCAGACAAATTCATCTTTAACAATGTAGGGAGGTTTAGAAAGGCCAGATTACATATTTGTCGATATCAATGGCGCTGAATAGGCAAGGCTTTTATGGAGTAATTTTTACCTTAATAGCCAAATAGCAGCGGTAGAAGTTTCCTTCAGTTCGCTTTCTCCCAAAACTTCAAGCAAATATTGATATATAAGGCTCGTATTAATAATAATAATCAGCTGTTATGTATGAAACCCTTTTTAATTGCTTTGATGATCACGTAGTTATATAATATCATATAATTATTGCATATACAATTTAAATAAATAGATAAACATTATTACAATTTTAGTTGACATGAAATGAATAAAATTGAGTAAAACGATATTTGTTGAGTAAACTGCAAATGTCTTATATTTTGTCTATAATATCAACTTTCCGAGTTTATTCGTATCAAAAAATATTTACAATTTATAATTTAATGACTCAATATTACTTAATTTATCGAAAAGAAATCGCCTTGCCGGCATCTTTAGCTTATAACTGCGAGACTAGTTGTTTATCAACTTACAACTTGGTCTTTAGGCAGAATAGAAATGTGGTTTTCTAAGATGCAAGTGCAGTTAATTGGTGGTATGCTGGTATTGTATTTTACATCATTACGATGGTTGTGGGCTGCTGAAGAGACCCAACAAGGTCGAAACAGCGCGTTGCTCATCCCCCCGTACTGCTGGTAGTTTATAATAGCTGTATGAAACTACCAACTTATATTTCAAGTTTTCTTTGATATAAAAAGGAAACATAAATTGAACGAACCGAAAAAGAAATACCATGAAGTATTCTATTTCGTATAAAATATAATATAGAATTTAACTACGTAATATAATCACTATTTGATTAATTATATCCATTTAATATATAATAATTTTAAATAAATACTTATACAGTAAAATGACAAAACATTAAAGATAAGTAAGTTATATATCCAGTCGTAGTATTACATCAAGCAAACAAACTCTAGCTGGTTGCCATAAATAAGTTATTATAAGTACGAAATATCTGTGATTTTGAAAATAATTTATTATGCTTTTGTTAGCATTTCATACTTTTTTTAAAAGCTACGGTTTAAACAAATTACAACCATTTCTCGCTATATCCTTAAATATCATAAAGAATGAAGACAAGAGAGTAACATATATATTTTTATTAAAAGTATAAAAAAAAATTAGTGATATTTCACACCTTTTAGAAAAAACATTTCTAGATCAGCAATATTGGTACATATTTTACAACTATAACAAAACATCAAATAATAAATTGTGATCTAAACATAATAACTCATTGTTGTAAACAAAAAAGATATGTTAATTATACTGTAATTTTATTTGTATACAAGTAACAGTTCAAAAATAAATACATATACGTTTTGAAATAATTCATTGCTCAAATTTGGTTAGACATTTGCAAAGCAATATTCCTGCATTCTGTTAGTTTTAACATACTCAATTTATTATGCACAGTGAAATTAGAAAGAGAATCGTTATTGTTCCTTTTTCTCCTGATGTTCCGCTTCAAGAAGATAGAGACAGTCGTCAATGGCAAAACTGAAATGGAAAAAATTAGTTTATTCTGAAATATTTAAGTCAAACCTTTAATATGTTTCTAGGATTTTAAAAATACTGAAATATATTTTCTAGAATACTGACATATTATTCATTACGTAAATAATATTTTAAAATGTTTCTCAAACAATTATATATGATAAAGATAAAATTAAATAAATTAAAATTTCTAAAGTGTAAAAATGGTTAAATTTTTTCTTCATTTGTAATCTATAATCTCCTTCATTTATTAATTATAAAATATTGTTGTATGTTTAAAATAAATCCAAAATCTAATAAGTTTCCAGAATTATTCGAATATACCTAATGTACGTATGTGGCCAAATATGTTTAACTATTTAAATATGTCAAGTGCTTGTGATATCAGAAATAACAATATACACCAATAAGTACACATTCATGAATATAAAAGATAATTAAAAAATAATAAATATTTCATTCATAGTGAAATCATTAAATATATTGAAGCAAAATATTTAAATATTACAAATTATATGCTAAATACAAAAATACGCTGAAATCAGAACTATTTATATTTAATACAATTCAGATAAAGCCAAATACAAATAATATTATGCACTTAATATATGGAGATCATATAAATGTCTGTAATAAATATAAGTTGAAGTTATTTGCCCACCATTTATACGAATTAAATTTTCATTCATAGGTATTATCAAATCTTAAATAAAATATATGTTTCAAGCGCAGAAAATGACTCAAATCAAAAATGAATGACCAACCTAAACCAGAGAAATCCGAAAGGAATGGTACCGGCGTGCCAGATGGAATGGGCATCGAATATCCAGTAGATAGGAGCGAAATCCTTCACCCCTAGCAACAGTAGAGCGGCCAGAGAGAGGACAGTCACAAGGCACTTGTAGACGTAAGGACGCGCCTTCCTGCATCGCCAAGACCAAACCACCCAGCCCAGAGCGTTCAGGGCTCCTATACAAAAAGGAGGCGGTGGCCAAATGGATCATTTCAATGCGGAATCAGGTAGAGCACAATAAGCACAGGAGGCCAGGGATGAAAGGTGTGGAGTTCCTTTCAATACAATACAAGCCTATGCAAGAATGGCGCAATTCAAATCGAACGTAATGAGATCCTTTTGATGTAGACACCAAATTAGGATATTATCGTCCCTCTTAACATTAGTTGCTCACAGTCAAATCATAATATCCGATCATTCACATGACTCAGTATAGAATATCTTTAAATATGTTTTGCAATAAAAATATTGAAGTTGATATAGAATTTTGTAGTTAGAGCAAAAGAATGTCAGAATAGATGATATGACACATATATACTTGTTCAACATTAGTTTGTCGCTTAGAGCAGCCTACATTTATCGTGCTGCTATAAAATAGAGTGTACCACCAACCCAATAAAAATATTGCTCTTAAAGCGTCCGTTTGTAAAACCTGCAAATTATAATGAATATACGCTGTTAATTATTGATCGGAAACGGTATTTATTGTTCTGTTATTGCCACTATAGTTGATATTGTAAATATTATAAGCCACTATTGATTTTATATTATTATTCTAATTTTGATAAAAACATTTTTTATTTAAAATTGTTTCTGGTATAAACTGTCAAAAACAAACTGAATACCAAATGTATTTTGAATTTATTCTGGTGTTCTAAGTAAGATTTAACAAATACATTTCTCATAAAAATAATACTTTAGAAAATAAGTCAGTATAAGGAGCAACGGCTTTACCTAAGACAAATGAGACCTTCATGCTGTAGCTATAATTAAACTTCACGAAGATCATGTAGTGTGAGTGCTGGATCAGGAAGACAAAGAGACCACCTCCAATCACACAGAGATGAGCTCGTCGTTGGGGGCCCAGCATCCTGGAAAGTAAAATTAGTAAGTATATCAATTATAGGGGACATTTCATAAGGAGAGTATAGTCAGAAAGAGTTTCAACTATTATTCGTTTTGTATAGGTACATCAAATGCAATATTTAATCAAATTTACAACAATTGTAAAAAAATGAAAAAAAATTAATTTGGAAAATACAGTAATAAATATATTGATATTAAAATCTTTTAAATACGCAATATTTGTATTCAAGCAGTTATAAAGTGTCTAGTAATGTGGTTTTAAAATTCAATTTCATAACCTATTTTTATTGATTAATTAAAAAATATACTCTAGATATATTAAATATTAAACCGTGAGACGTATATTGACGCTGAGCAATAGGTACTGTATATTGATATGTTAAATTATAAAAAAATATATAAAAATATTGCATATTTACGTAGAATAGGTAATAAATATAAAATAAACCTGCCAATAGGTTAAAATTCATCAGTCAAATAATCAAAGTATCTACACACATTTAAAAGGGGTTTTGTTATTACTGAATTTGATTAAACATAGTGATTTATCCATCTATTCCCTGTATTTCTATCGATTATTTTGAATAAAATCAGAGCGTTTATTCTACTAGGAGATTTATTTATCATTCATATTAACCAATAATATTCTAAAAATTATTTCAATATCTGATAAATATGTACACTTTATCTTTTGAATAGAAATTGATAAATACACTTTTAAGCTATAAACGTTGGATAAATAAAACATTCCAGTCTATATCACAGATAAACTGACATTATAGAATTAACTCGTGTTTCGAACTCGTTGATTCTAACAGTTGATTTACTTAACATATATAGACTAATATTATACTCATATCTGTGAAAAATATATTTCATTTGCGAATTGAAAGTAATCAATATATGAAGGACGATTTTGAACTTCTGGACATAATTTATGTTGAAATGAAAGTTTTACAAATAATTACAAATGCTTATTTATTAAAAAAAAATTTTAAGCTGGAATTTAATTTAATAAAAGTGCTCATATTCCGACATGTAATCTGAACCAAACGGTAAAACGAGTGAATAATTCAAACAGTTTTAATAAATGATAGTGCGCACATACACAAGTAACGTTCAAATTACAATTAGTAATGGAGAAAAGAAATTCTATAATAAACTGAACGCAGGTAAAACATGCAACGTTAATATAAAAATTGAAAATATAAAGTATCAAATGATACCTATAAACAAAAGCAAAACAATAAGCTTCCATCATGAAAAAAGCTCCAATGTAATCCATTATCTGTAGTGGGTAGATATGTATGAAATATGGAAAGTATTTTTTTAATATACAAAGAAACGTGAGTATTCAAACATATTTGAGATTATGTCACCTATGAGAACTCTTCAAAAAGAAATACCTTATAAACAAATATGACTACCGATATCTCTATTTAAAATAACATGAATAACCATAAAGATACGAAACAAATAAGAATTAAAAGGTTAAATAATACATTTGAGTATTGGATTTACTTTTATATAGTTATGGACATAGAGCAATTAAAAACAGAGTTTTGACTCTTTATTGATTTCATTTGCATCGCGTTGTACATTTTTGTTGATAGAAAATCGTTGTATTTCAACGAAGTTTGTTTAAATGGGTAAAAAATAGTTATAGTATGATCTGTATCATTGTAAAATTAATAGTCGAGACTTAAGCAATTTTGTCATGTCACAAGAATCTATGAAAATAGTTAGCTACATTTATATCTATCACTTATATACCAAATTTACTATTTAAGAAATACTATATTTAAAAATTTATTTTACAAAATCTTTATGTTTAGAAAATAGTAGTATCAAATTGTTATGAGTAATGAAGATGAGTTGCAACTCAATCTATCAATCAATACCCATCGGTCAAAGAAATGCCAGAAATAGAATGTTAATAAACATATTAGTGTCAATTAGTTTCATGCTGTGCGGAAATTTTCAGAATGAAATAAAATAAATCTAGTAAACAATAATACTGCTAGTATATATACCGTCAGGGTCTCCAATATGTCACTTTCCATAGAACACATAACTAATAAAAGATAACCAAAAGGACTACCAAAATAACAGTATAAAGTAACGTTTTAGTACCTATTCCAAACAAAAAACCATATTAAAGATGTTCCAATTGCTGTCCATTCAGATAAAATCAAAGTTGACCGCGTTCGATCTGGATCACAGACTGATAATTAATTAACGACACTTATCACTCAAAAAATGTCATTACTAAGTGAAATTTTTGCTATAATTATGGACTAATTTTTAACGGTCGCGGTCGTAGCCAAATTATGCCAGACACTTAATTCACTTGATTAAATAATGTAAAATGCGTAACTCAGGTAAGTTGTGCGCTGAATATGGCTGTTCAAATTTAAAAATGAACATATAATTACGATTTCATACTACTGATAGCAAAGTGTTGTCAAAAGTAGTACGGAATTTATTTAAAAAATATGAATTTAATAATATTTACAAATTATGTCAATTTTTTAAAAGTTGTAAATATGATGAATAAGACACGACGCTTTCAATAACACTAACAGAATGACAAACAGAATGATAATTCTTGCAATTCTTACTCTACAACTGGATTATATTAGTCTAAGTTTTGTAATAAATTAAGTTTAAATGGTTGCCAATAGTCTACTTGTAAGGTTCTTCTTTGAATACTGGATCATGATATACACCAATTTCTGC